>LNAC01000794.1:246657-287183 GCA_002007465.1 Ailurus styani | reverse complement strand
AAAAAAAAAAAAAAAAGAAAAAAGAAATAAGAAAGTCCAGACCAACATGCATCCAGACTTTATGGAGACTGTATTCTGAGGCAGGAAATAGATATTATACTACTAATTACAATATTGATTTTTAAATTACTATTTTGAGATGTGCTATAACAGATGAAAGAATAGGGTGCTACAAAAGCATAGTAAGGTATAGGAGAAAAATATATATCAACCAAGTAGAAGTCATTTGATGAATGTTTATGTGATATGAAAAATTGGACTAAGAGTCAGATAGTCACAGCTTTAAAATGAGGGGTATATAAAGTTGCAATGTGCTCAGTGTTTAAAGAGAAATTCTTGACTCATTACTATTTCTAATAACTTAATATATGCTATGAAGTCATTTGGGCATGAATACTCTTGCTCAGTCCCTACGCTAGTGCTATGGACATACTGGCATGATTTTCATGTTAAATAAAAGAGTGTAAAGCTTATCATCTGTACATCCATAGAACACTATGGCAGCCCTACACAGTGGAGTTGAAATAGCATCTTTTCAAAAACAGTGAGTCCTAGATAAGCTTTCTATGTTCGAAGATGCATTCAGACTTGTGAAAAAATTCTGCAAAATCAAGGAAGGTGTCCATCTTCCAAGAGATTATAAAAGGTCAAGTATCTAAAAAAATATTTATTTTAGGAAACAAGAAAGTTATTGAAAAACTGAATATAAAACACAAGAATTCATGAATTATATGAAACAGCAAAAAAACAAACAAGAAAATAACAACAGGCTATGAAAAAGAATATAGAAATGGAGATTAAAGGGGCACCTGGGTGGCTCAGTCAGTTGAGCATTGGACTCTTGATTTCTGCTCAGGTCATGATCTCAGGGTTGAAAGATGGATCCTGTGTTACCCTCCGCACTCACTGGGGATCTGCTTGGGATCCTCTCTCCCCTTCTCCCTTGCTTCACCCACCCCCACTCCAGAGCTCTCTCTCCCTCTCTCTCTCTCTCTGCCTCTCTCTCTCAAATAAACAAATAAATCCTTTTTTAAAAAGGAAATGGTGGGGTGCCTGGGTGGCTCAGTTGGTTAAGTGGCTGCCTTCGGCTCAGGTCATGATCTTAGGTCCTGGGATCGAGCCCCGCATCAGGCTCCTTGCTGAGCAGGGAGCCTGCTTCTCCCCACCTGCCATTCCCTCTGCTTGTGCTTTCTCTCTCCCTCTTTCTCCCTCTCTCTGTCAAATAAATTAATTAATTAATTAAAAAGAAAAAAGAAATGGAGATTAAAAATTGATATAAGAAGATATCATTATAGTAGCTAACTTAAAATCCATTGTGGAAGTAATAAAATTGACATTACAATAATTCAAATCAGTGAAAGTAAAGAAAAAAACTTAGAAACTCTTGCAGAGTAAACCTGCTAAATAGAAAAGCAGGTTGAATTTAAAATTTTCCATTGTTTTTGAGAAAGAAAGTAGAACAAGAGGACTCTAAAGCACAAGGAAGAAAACAAAAAGATGCAGTAATGAAAATAGCTTATCTGAAAACATATCCCTAAGAAAATCTTGTGTGTGCATTCTACACAAAAAAAGAAAAATGCAGAATCAACTGAAGATATGCTTTTACAAGATTTTTAGATTACCCAGTTTTTTAAAAAGCTTAAAAGCATCTTTATAGAAATTCAGGTTATCAACACAAAAAAATATTAAGCTGCCACCCTTCTTTTCTTCCACAACTTTAAAATGTTAATGATTATGTTTAAAATTTGTAGAATTTTTTCTATGTAATCTTTCAAAAATAATATCTTGAGCCAAGTTGTTGTTATGCATAAATACAAAAGAAAACTTTACTAGAGGTAAGGTCGCTCAGAAAGTATGTCTTTACTGAAAATCACAAGTCACAGACACACTTCAGCTGGCCAAGACAAAAATAAAGGTACATAATTCACCATTGAGAAAAATTTTAAAAATTGAAAGAAAAATACCTCAAACCAAAATCCCACCTCTGTCTGTTGAAAGTCAGTATGTTAACATATGGTGGTTGAGCACAATGGGTTTGGAACCAGATGGCTAGAGCTCAGAATCTGGTTCCTGTAATTACTTAATTTCTTTGTGTCTTATTTTCTTTATCTGTGAAATGGTAAGTACAATAATGCCAACTACACAAAGTTGTTGTGCATATTAAATAATATTTGTAACTGTTTCAGATAGGGTCTGGTGCACAGTAAAAATCAAATGAGTATGATCTGTAATTAGTAAAAATCTTGAGAATATATTTTTAGATTATAGCAATAACTATAGCAAAGTTTTCTTCTTTGACCCATTTTCTTAGGGCAACCATCCTAACTAATCACTAATGAGATGTTGAAGCCAAACAATAATAGCATTGATAAAGGCTACATTTATCATTTACTGAATGGAGATATTTTTTATTATCTCATTTAATGCTCATAAAAATCTGAAAAGTACATACTATTCTTATCCCCATTTTATGGATAAGAAAATGAGGCCTAAGAAATAAGCAACTTTCTTTTTTTTTTAAGATTTTTTTTTTTTNTTATCCCCATTTTATGGATAAGAAAATGAGGCCTAAGAAATAAGCAACTTTCTTTTTTTTTTTAAGATTTTTTTTTTTTATTTTTTTATTTGACAGAGAGAGAGAGATCACAAGTAGGCAGAGAGGCAGGCAGAGAGAGGAGGAAGCAGGCTCCCTGCTGAGCAGAAAGCTCAATGTGGGCCTCCATCCCAGGACCCTGAGATCATGACCTGAGCCGAAGGCAGAGGCTTTAACCCACTGAGCCATGCAGGCGCCCAGAAATAAGCAACTTTCAAAGTCCCAGACCTTGCAAGTGATAGAGCTGGGATTTGAACATTGACCTCTGTCAGCTTCATACAAGCTTATTAAAGTTAATTCTTCATTTAATCCTATACCAGAATTGAGTCAGACAAGCTGTTGCACTGTATACTTTTTCTTTTCATTTCAGTACAGTGTAACTATATTAAACAGCATACAATCCTGTGACAAGTAAAACAAACAAAAAAGGATATTTAAACAACTTAACATGAAACAACCCAATCCAGGAGTCAGTTCTGATGGCACTATCTCACTGTAGGACACACTGGCCCCACTCATACTTCTACAGTAACATCTATTATAGATTATCTCCTGCATTATTATTATTTTTTTTGCTTTCATAGTGGTTTTATTTTATGTTTAAAATAAAAGTGGTATATAAGGTATACAACATGATGCTTTCATTACATATATGTAGTGAAATGATTAATACAGTCAAGCTAACTAGCATATGTAGCTATACATTCTTGATATGTCTGTCTCTGTAACACAGTGCCTAGTACTCAACAAATGTGTGTTGAATGAATGTTAGAATTTTAGCTGAGGACCACTGACATTTCCTAAAACTGTTAGTCAATAGCTCTTTTAGGCATGAATAACACACAAAAGAATGGCAAAAATGTAATGATGGAAAAGTAAAACATTCTCATTAAAGGATTTCCCCCCAAAAGAGTAATGAAGACCTTTAAATAAAGTCATATATACACCCTAATTATAATATATCCATAATTAGGAAGAATTAATGATGGAGGAATAAATCAAAGAAAGAAGGAAGGCAGTCAGGAGGGAAGAAGGAAGGAAGGAGAAGGAAAGAGGAAAGACAGAGAGAGGAAGGGAAGCAAAAAAAAAAAACAAAAAAGGAGTTAAAATTAACATTTGTTGAGGACTAAGAGCTAATCAATGGTCTTGATACTAGCATGCATTATCTTATTCAATTCTTAAAAGACTTCATGGATGCAAATGATTTATTTTTTTATGACTAAGGATATTGATACCAAGACAAATAAAAAACTTCCAGTGATTCTTCACAATCAAGTTGAGACTTCTGTTCTATTCTGTAAATTTCCCAAGAACATTCCCTAGTGGAATGAAAATCTACTAAGGTTTGTATGCTGTCTTGAGACATAAATATGTACTATGGATAAAATGGTGACAACATCCGAGTAGGAAACACAATTCTATTCTAGTTAACTTGTTTTTGAATAGATCAATGTTTTAGAGCTCTTTAATGGACTACTGGACGAAATTTAATTTTCTTTCTGCTTTAATTTACATGCATATTATTCTTCACTGACTACTCATAGAGAAAAAAATATCCTTCTTATAGCTAAAATTTATTGCTAGAAAGTATGTGCATCATGATTCATATTAAGGAAATTGTCTTTTTTATTAGAGTCCTATTACTACAAAAACTCCTGGGTATATTGGTTTACAATCTCTACCTTCCTATTTTCACGATGGCACCTGTTGCCATCAGTTGGAGAACAGCCGTTTCCCTTCATTGGATTATCTGGATTGATCACATACACCGCTTTCATTTATTATTCCCACTTAACCCTTTGCTTACTTTATGCCGTGTATAATGTAACCAGCTTTAGAATCACATCAAAAGAATAAAGATGCAGACAGGAATAGTGCCTCTGTAATGATATATCTCTTGGACTATGAAAGATTCTTGGAGCCCATTCATCAAATCAAATCCATGGAAAAGGTGGTGAAAGGAGTGGACATATACTGCATAAATTCTTTGTGTATAAATAAATACCTACTTTGCCTATGTAAACTATTTTAAGATTACGCAGACTTTTAAATGTCATTACATCTCATTTCAGTTCAAGTCTCTTTCTACACCCTGACTTCCTTTTGCCCTATTTGGATTACTCTTACTGAATTTTTGGGTGTAAGTTCTTTGAGTGTCAGGGTAATCATATACCTATTAGTTTTGAATACTTCCCTGTTAATTACTACAGTATTTTTCACATAGTAAGTGCTTGGGAAATGTTTATGGGTTCTAATTCATATTTTCAAATATGACTAAATAATCACCATCAAACACTAGGCTCCATATACTGTTTTGCAGTGCCAAATTAATATGCAAGAGGACCATCTGAGTGATAATAATTTGAAGTGCATTTTAGCTTGTCTTTTAATAAATGAAAGGTAAAGGCATGCATATTAAGATCCTATTCCCACAACCAAAACAATTGTTTAATCTGAGCTATACTAAGTAGTTCCCTGACTTAAAACAATTATATAAAATCGTCAGTGTAAAGAAATGGTTTGTTTAATTCAATTTTGAACTTGTGTCTTTCTCCTGTCCTGGGAAAGTCTAACCTTTTATGATATTTGATCCATATTTTGCTTACAACCTATCCACAGACTGATTTTATTTTATTTTATTTTTTTAAATTTTTTAAATTTTATTTATTTATTTGACACAGAGAGAGAGAGAGAGAGAGAGAGAGAGAGATCACAAATAGGCAGAGAGGCAGGCAGAGAGAGAGGAGGAAGCAGGCTCCCCGCTGAGCAGAGAGCCCGATGTGGGCCTCGATCCCAGGACCCTGAGATCATGACCTGAGCCGAAGGCAGAGGCTTTAACCCACTGAGCCACCCAGGCGCCCCACAGACTGATTTTAAATAGCCAAATATGTTTTTCCCAGAGTAGTGAGATTGAAGAGTATGCCCATTCTTTTCCTTGAAGTAGAAAAAGATATTGGTGATTTTGTTGAGTGGTTAAAGCTGACAACTTTACTTGCCTCTAAAGATGAAAGCAAAGATGTGGTCTTCGCTATGGGGTTGCTGTTCCCATTTTTATCTCTAACTTTTGTTTCAAGCTTCAGTCCTACATTTCCAATGGCTTAGTGAGCATCTCTACCTAGATGGCCACTGGCTGCACAAAAAAGAGATATCCAAAAATGAGCTCTTTTCCTCACTTCCCAAATATGCTTCTCCCAAGACATTTTCTTTTTTTCTTTCTTTTTTTTTTAAAAAGATTTTATTTATTTGTCAGAGAGAGAGAGAGCACAAGCAGGCAGAGGCAGAGGGAGAAGCAGGCTCCCTGCTGAGCAAAGAATCTAATGCGGGACTCGATCCCAGGACCCTGGGATCATGACCTGAGCCGGAGGCAGCTGCTTAACCAACTGAGCCACCCAGGCATCCCTCCCTAGACATTTTCTGTTACTTGTTCTCACGATCCATAAACAATCAGTTACCAAGTCTTGTTGATTCTACACTGGAAATATCTCTGGTATCTCTCTGTCTATTCTATTCCTCTAGTCACTTCAGAAACTCAGGCCTCCTTTACTCCCTACTGGTTTATTTGACTAGTGTACCCCTCTCAAATTGTAACTTGTTGACAGAATTTATCCCAGTCACTCTTGCCAGATTCATAGTTTTAAAGTGCAACTTGGATCATTTGCTCCCTAATTAAGATACTTTAAAAGTTTCCAGACGCTCCTAAAAATTGATTTGGAATATCCCACCCTCAGTGATCTGCTTCTACCTTGTATCTAATGTCTCGCACTCTAGCTCTCTTCATACATTGTTAATCCACGCTCCATTTAAGCTAAACCATTGGAGGTTTCTGATAAGGTTCTACGTATCTTTGTTCGAGCTATCAAAATACTCTGCCATTCTACCTTGAATCCTGAAGGGTCTGTTTAAATGCCTTCCCAAAGAAAATTTCTCTGTTTTCAAAATCGTAAAACATTTTAATCTATATTACTCTGTATATTATCTGCTAGCACTGAATTGTCTCCTAGTATCTTTGTTTAGGAGAATACACTGGGGGGCTACTTAGGGATAGAAAGCAAGTCTCCAAGACCTTGTCTTGGACGGAGACAATGAAGACAGATTTAAGCCAACCTACCAAAGAAATGAAGGGACATTCAAGGTGGGGGAAAGACTATTGGGAAAGAGAAAATGAAAATGAGGATGTAACATAGCAGAGATCCTATAGGAAGGGTAGCCAGGAAAATATCCTTAGTTACAGATATCTAATTATCTCTAATATTAAATTTTAAGTTGTTTACATTGTGGTCTTTTACACAAATAAATCCCATGGTGTGTTTCACTTTATTTGCTTGCACATAAATCAAGGAAAGGGATGGCATGGAGCAGAGAGAAAGGAACAGGTCTAGAAGATGAGACAAATGTGAGGTGATATTCACAGAAAGCAGAAACTGGGAGCCAGGAGTGAATTTAAATCCACAATTCCTTGCTAATTACCTTAAATTTGGGAGAGAGGGAATGTCGTTGAAATTCCTACCTGATGTGGAATAGGAGCTTGAGCTAAATGTGTCTGAATCTCGGAGGTGGTATCACCTGATGCACGGGCAGCATCTTTCACGGCCAATTCACTTCCTGCTTGCATGTGGTCACTACTGCGGAAGTCTTCTATGGTTCTAGACTGAAAATGCTCACCTTCACAGAGCCCACCTTTGTACCTTCCATAACATTTAGCCAGGCAGCTTTCATGTGTAGGCTCTCAATAAATTCCCATTGAATGAATTAATGGGAAACTACAGAGGGAAATGTAAATACATAGAGTCAGGGTTGCCTTCATGGATATTTGAGAACAGTGCCCTTTTGAGGCAGACCCAGCCTCATCGTCATTAACTGGTAAACCGTCCAGCTCTTCATAGCCCTGATTCAAGGTGGGTGTTTTGGGGGTGCAACATGGGTTGGAGTTAAAAACCATGCTTCTCCATACCCCCTGTCTTGGCCTCTGCCAGGCACAGGTGTAACCTGTACAGCCTTAGTTGGCCACCCTGCCTAGAGAGAGACACACACAAGGAACAATGGAGGAAAAAATAGGTGCCACATGGAGTCTTAAGTGATCTGGCAAACTGGGATCAAAAAGTGAAAAGTTGCTGATCTGAGAGAGAAGCAAACACTAATGTGTCCTACCTGTTCAACTTTACTGCTAAAGATCCCAGACAACATCTATTACTTTGCAAGGCAATGCACATGTAGTTACTTAGAGTTGGCTTGGAATGACATTAATTTCAATCCACCGGGCTGTCATCTTTCTTCTTATGTTTTAAGTTGTGGTTACTTTAGATTACAAATTCTTATGAAGCTGAAATTCTGAATTTTGGCAACAAATCCTGATTTGTAATTTATTTCTTTTTTGTTTCTTTTTAAAGATTTTTATTTATTTATTTATTTATTTGACACAGAGAGAGAGATTACAAGTAGGCAGAGAGGCAGGCAGAGAGAGAGGAGAGAGGAGAAAGCAGGCTCCCCGCCGAGCAGGGAGCCCGATGCGGGCCTCGATCCCAGGACGCTGAGATCATGACCTGAGCCGAAAGCAGAGGCCTTAACCCACTGAGCCACCCAGGCGCCCTTTTGTTTCTTTTTAAAGATTAAGAGCAGTTCAGTTGCCCACATACAGGCATGCACTAGATAAGCTGTAAGTCCTTTAAATTCAAAAAATAATTTTTCAAAATTGGTTTTAGATGACTTTTGAAAGCCTTTACAACTAATGAAATTATTCCGAAATATTCAAACATATTCTGAAGTACTCCTAAAGGACTGGGGAATAAATCTAGCAGATAATATCACGATATAAAAGTCTATTGGATAGCAGTACTAGGTTTCTAGAAATTTTGTCAACATTCTTTTTATTTTTGTCAACATTCTTAAGAACATTAAAATTATCTGAAGAAGTTCCCTGTGGACAAATTGAGAGTTATGTTTTCCTAAACAAAGGGAATTTTTCCATTATGGAAAATGGCTCTGGCATTCCATTTAGGAGAGAGTAAACAACATCCTGCATGTATGTAGCCCTAAATCCCTACTGTGAGTAATAGACAATAACAAAGGCTAAACCTTCTGAAGGTGAATTCTGTGCTTATAGCTATTTCTCAAAGCAGATCTCTGGGGACTCATGGTATAGATTTATGAAGCATACAGGGCAAAGGGTGGATCCAACAGGAAATAAAAGAGACCATGAACTGTTAATATATGTGTTTTTGTAGGCCAAAATTCCATTGTGTAGATTCGTATAGAGATAATGAGTATAAAACTGACATTGACATCAACCTCAGTATTATGGGCCTCCTAAGCTGAAAGCTCCCCTAATCTTCGAGCAGCATGTTGAATTACTTGTCCCCATCAACTTGCTAACAGAATTTCCTGTTCTTTTATTTTCAAGAGCCAAGTGCTTTCAGGATCCTGATCTAACAATATATGGGTTGTCACCTAAATCAGCTTATAAAATATATATATTTTTAATGAGCACATATTTCTCTGCTGGATACTTAGTAAACAGCTGAGCATAATAAAAATAGAATTTTTTATTAACTACTGATCTCATGGCTTGTCATTAATAGGATTATAATTTTTTCAGGAAAAAATTTTAATGGAGGGGGCATGTCTATACATTAAATACTTGCAACTCATTAGCATGCTCAAAATCATTCCAAATCATTTGTTGTCATGTGATTCAGTTCTTTAGTTCAAATTTTTTGAACAGGTATTATTTAGTAAAGTGTTTACATTCTTCATGGTAGTTCCATGAAAACAATGGATTTGCATTTTAAATATTTTGGAAAACAAATTATGGAAACATTTGTAAGATATCTACTCTGCTGGGCATCCTTGTGGAGGGCCCAAGTGGCACAACTGTATATGACAAACCAAGGCTTATATTCTCCATTAATGAACAAATAATAGCTAATTTAGAAAAAAAATTGACAAAACAAAAAAGGGCTGGGCACACATAATTATTTTCTGAACTTTAATTTCTTCTTCCCCTGCTTACTTATAGGATTTTTTAAGGCTAAATGAGATAATGTATGTGCCTGTATATAATATAATTATAAAATACTGTGTAAATAAATGAAATAAATAAATCTTAAAAAAAATTAAAAATAAATAAAATAAAACAGTGTGTAAGAATGTAATGTGATTATTTAGCTTTCTAACTTGCTACACATCTGGAAAATAGAACCCTCCCTCTTTCTATAAAGAATAGACTAAACCTAAAAATAATATTAAAATTATTTGTCTTTTTAGTGCTCAAAAATTTTCTTTTCATTGATTTTCCATTGACTCTCCTTCATCATATAATCTCATCAGAGCAAAAGGTAGATTACTTTTTAAAAGTCTTAATATGAATGAAAATTCAAATCTGAAGAAGTTTATAATTCATCAGGACGGTGTAAGAAACAAAAATCTCTCAACAAGTGAAAATAGTGAAAACCACAAATAATAGGGAAAGTGGTATTTCATAATGATACTAATTAATACATTGAATATGATAATTTCATATTGTAAAGGGGAAAAGAGGTTAAAAGGAGAAATTGTCATGCACTTGTCAAAATGCACATATGACTGACTGACTTGGTATTGGATGCCGTTTATATGAAATGCACATATCCCAGTGACTCATTATAGAAATTATATGACCTTTCTTACCATTGTACGTTCTGGATTTGTTGCAAATCCCATGTATTAGCTTTTTCTAGGGTATAAACCATACAGTTTTTAAACCTTCACTTGCTTCTTTCTATTGGCCTTATAAGTGAAGTCCTTCTCTCTGTTCTCTTGCCAAAAATAACCTTTTATCTTAAGCAAATTGCTTCCCCAGCAATTCAATCCTGAAATCACCATTTTAATCATTATAATGGATTCTCCCACATTCGTAGGATGGTTTTCAATATATGATTCTTACTCTATCTTTAAGAGAATTAAAATACTACCTAATGGGAAAGAACAGAAAAACAAACAAACAAACAAACAAACAAAAACAAAGCAAAACACTCCAGAATCATCATCTTTATCATCAATTCTATAGCTCCTGAGATAAAATGTTTCCAAAATTATATCCATCCCACTAATCTAGTTCATTCCTATCTGCAAATTCACCATTTCCTTCTCAATTATCATTCATATGCAGCAATTACCATGCATTTAGCCTATAATTATAGCCAAATATTATTTATTTTCCTCATAATTTTTACAATGTTCAGCACTACTTTTATTCAGAAGGTCTTTTTTGGACTATTCACATGCACATCACCAGCCGGTAAACATTATGTTTTAGCTCTCTTCTGAAAGAAACCATAATATCTCTAGATAGGGATACACACTGGGGCTGACATTTCAGATCGTTGAAGTGGATCATCAATTAACCTCACTTGCAATGAGTTGAATCATACCATGTTCTATTACTCTGTAGCATACTGTGGAAAAAATCTATTTGATGTGATACAATTTTTCTTTTTTTCATAAATCATTTTTAAAAATTTTTCCTAGTCTGTTTTCATCATGAGTTATTAAATACTTTGGTGACTTTCCATCACACATACAACATTGTGACTAGTAATAATTAGACAGGCAAAATTAACCTAATAACCTATGGATGAAATCTACTTTCTTCACATCATGAAAATTTCATTGAGATATCTTTGCCTTAAAGGAGAGTCTGGTGAAAATTAAAATGCATCATTAAGAATTATAACTGATGATAATTTCAAACATATAGAAGAAAAACTTCTGATGCTCATGGCAAATTTCCTCAATTCATAATATTTTGCTTTTATCTCATAGAAAATAATAATATTTTCCTGCAGTAATATCAAAAGTCTCAACTCCCATTGTTACCCTTCAGTGCATCTGTTTCTTTAAGGGAAGATGCTGTTTATGTACCTCTTTCACATTGAATAAATATGTTATTTATTTTATACACCTTCTTCACCTTATCCTTACCACAAAGTTCTAAACTAGTTATTATTATTATTATTATTGCTTTTTTACATGTGAAAAAAAGAGAGGTTTGAAGAAATCAACTTACATACTTAATAAGTGATATATCTGAGTCTCAAACTGAGGTCTGTCTGAACTAAAAAAACCAGCATTTTAAAATTTCAACCAGACCTCTTTCAACTATAAATATATTTTAAAACAATAGCAGGCAGTCTCTTACTGTAACATAGATTAGTATATTTAGTATAGAAGCAGTTAAAAAGTGTGTGTGTTTGAAGAGTCCATTTTATAAGCACTAACTGCAACAATACAATAAAAACAAAATAATGAAAATAATATTTTTTAAAAGATTTATTTATTTGAGAGAGAGAGAGTGCAAGCTGTGGTGGGGGAGGGGCACATGGAGAGGGAGAGAGAGAATCCCAAGCAAATTCCCGGCTGAGCACAGAGCCCTAAGCAGGGCTAGATCTCAGGACCCTGAGATCATGACCTAAGCTAAAATTAGGAGTCAATTGCTTAACCAACTGAGCCTGCCACCTAGGGACCCCAATAAGAGTTTTTATTAAAATGAAATGAGTGGACCCCTGGGTGACTCAGTGGGTTAAAGCCTCTGCCTTCGGTTCAGGTCATGATCTCAGGGTCCTGGGATCGAGGCCCGTATAGGGCTCTCTGCTCAGCAGGGAGCCTGCTTCCTCCTCTCTCTCTGCCTGCCTCTCTGCCTACTTGTGATCTCTCACTCTGTGTCAAATAAGTAAATAAAATCTTAAAAAAAAAATAAATAAAATGAAATGAGTAATTTAACTTTCTAATATCAAAAGCAGCATAGATTTTATACTACAATTTGTAATATTTAATGAATTCTGGGTTATAAAATGTGTCCTAAGAGGAGAGATGAAGAACTGAAATAAATCATTTTCTTAAACATAAATAAATGCAATGAATATTTTAATAAGAACCTCCAGTTCTGATGGCTATGATTCTCTCCAGGTGTATCAGCCTAAAAAATCATTTAGGTTATTTTAAATTTAGGATAAAACGATAAAACTCTACACTATGGAAACTGAAACCTAAATTTATGAACTGTTCTGAAACATACAGTAAATTCCTTTGGATGTGAAGACTTTTAGAAACACAAGCAAGTAAGCAAAGGTAAAAATCCATCTTCCTTCTGACTTCTCAGGCACATTAGGCTAATTTCAGGAATAAATCTAGTCAATTGGCAACTTAACCTCTTACTCTCATCACAGAAGTCATCTGCAGCCTTGAGTTGAACTGTTTTCTTTCCCCTTGGTCTCAGTCCTCCTTTTAGTGGTTCTCTATTTATGGTGTCACTTGGAGAATTTATCTATGATAAGAATGTGCCTCCTCTGGAAAATCATTGGTTTTATAAAAGCTTTAACACAAGGATCATATATTAAATAAAATCTCCTTAATTCCTTTAACATAGATTCTTTTTTCTACTGTGGGGTACACTAAGTCACTCATTTGATTGTTTTGTATTTTTTGCACTACTGACTCAAGACTTATTTTATTTGGACTTTGGAAATAACCGAAATACGTTGGATAAAATTTGGTTTTGATCCATTTTATTCTAACCTTTCCGGCGGGGTCACTTTCTAGAACCCAGTTCAATGGGCTGAAAGACAAAATCTGTAAGTTGTTTTTCCTTTTTCCCTTGTGTAATCAGAAATGCGAAATTGTAAACATGGGCATGTTTACTTTAAAAAGTTTAGATTTGGAAACTATGTAATTTAGATCTTTAAAAGTAGATAGGAGAGTGACTATCTTACATTCTAAGAAAACACTAAGCATATGTATATGTATGTAAATTATTGCTGATAAATACTATTTTGTGGCAGAAATGGATGATTGGATGTTTTATTCAATGTAAGAAATTTGTTTCTCTTATACTCTTTTGTAAAATTACAACTTATTTTGAAATAGATTCTCATACTTAGTCAACCTTTAATAAATCATTGAGTAACTAGGACCAGCATAGATTGGTTAATATATATTGTTTATAATAGCAAATAGCAGTGACAAGTAACATTCCTGTAAAGTTTATTGTGGGCCTGGCTCTGTTCTAAGCATTTGGCTTACTTAAATCATTTAATCTTCCAACCATTCTAAATGCAGCATGGTTGAGCAACTTTTTCAAAATTATACAGGTGTTAGGTGATGAAACTGGGATGGATCTCCTCACAGAATGTTTCCAGAGCCCATACTCTTTAACTATTGTTTTTAAAAAATCATTAAAAAATAGCCATTAGAGGTTATGTGTGCTGTGATTAAATTTCCTATTTTTAAACAATATATAGTATACCTATAACCTGAGGTTAATTAAGTTATTGAATATCTAGTTAAAATAAAATACTGGCTTGCACATTATGTTCATATGCATCTGGTTAAAGCAAACTCTCATGAAAATATCAGCTGGGAAACAAAATCATTTTCTTCCATTAGCAAAAGGCTTACTTTATTCTATTGTTCTCATTATTTCTTTGCTCTGTTTGTTTCTGCACATATTAGTTATAAATAAACATTTTTATGGTGGTTGACTTAAAATATAAATTTTTTTTTAATGTTTTGAGTATGTTGGAAAGGGCTTGGGAGGATCTTTGCAATTCAGTTATAGAAGGATCAGTCCACAGTCCACCTTTTAAAGTGAGCTCTGCAATTCAACTAAATTTTCAGCATGGGCTAAGGACATAACTGTTTTCATTTTGCTACAGTTATCTATCTTTTAACTTTCTACACACTCTCCAAAAGTGATCCAAACATTATTGTTTTTTGGAAATCCGTATCTAGACTTTGATTTCACTTTTAACTTAAACAAATATTATTTTTTAATTTATGAAAGTGACATAGAATCACTGCAGAAGAGTCAATAAAAGAGAAAACAAAACTATTTATAACCCAAATCAAGAGATAACAGCTGGTTTGATTTTGTATAATTTTCTTCCTGTATTTAAAATAGATATGTATATGTACTCTTTAAGTATGTATACCTATTTTTTCTTAGTTGTATAATATGTTATAAATCACTTAGTATCCTCATCTATCATTAAATATTACATCATAAAAGTCTATCCAATCTGTTGATTTAAAAGAAATATGTAGCTATATGTTATTCCTTCATACAATTTGGTAATTTTTAGCATTTTGACGCATGCTGACATTTAGCTTTTATAAATAATTATGGTGAAGAACATAAATTTTGTAAAATCTTTTAAAATCATATGCTTTCTAATTAGACTAGATGACTAGCCTGGGAGGTCCAGATGCACATGTCACTAGTGTTTCTGAGGTTCTCGTACACAAGCACTAAATCATTTCCTTCCCACCAGCAGTGTGAGTGCCCATCTCAAGGCACTGAAATTTGCTTTTTTTTCAGTCATCACTACTTGTTACTTGAAAATGACATATTAGGGGTGCCTGGGTGGCTTAGTCAGTTAAGTGTCTTCCTTTGGCTCAGGTCATGATTACCAGGTCATGATCCCAGGGTCCTGGAATCAGGTCCAACAGTGGGCTCCTTGCTCAGTGAGGAGCCTGCTTCCCCATCTCTTTCTGCCTACTGCTCCCCCTGCTTGTGCTCTGTCTCTCTCTCCGAGCCCCCCCAAAAAAAAGAAAAAAAAAAGAAAAAGAAAATGACATATTACTTTAAAACTTGCCTGTCTCTGAGGACTAGAGAGGCAAATATTTGTGTATGTGTATTTAGGTATTCACATTTACTTTCCTCTAAGTTGTATGCTTTCTGGCTTATGTTTGTTTTCGGCAATCCAAAAAATAGTTATTAATAAATAAACCATGAACCCATTTCTCTTAGAAAAAGAAGAATACTGCTGGAATTCATCTACCTTTAGATCCTTTCTAAAACTTACTTGAGCTTCAAGCATATTCCCCATTAACATAGGATAGCCTGGGGAAAGATTTTTGTTATCAGTTTCTTTGGCATTAGCGGCATTAGGTTTTTGCTGATGTTTCACCAGCTGTGACGTAACTGGCTCTACTTGAAGATGGACACTACTGTGTGTGTGGGTACAAGTGGTGGGCAGGGGAGGACAGTGGGCCTCAGTAAACTCTCTTCTCCTAAGTAGAAGTTAGTATTTTGGCTCTGTTAACAGCACCCTCGAACAGGAATATTTCTAGTTGGAATGCACATTTTAGTTAATTTGCACAATGATTCCTCCTCTAGTGCACTTATATCCCAGCTTTTCTCACTTATTTTAGTTGTTTTAGATTAGGGTACAAAGGTATGAAATACAGTGGTAATCATTTGTAGAGAAGAAAAAGGAAGGATGTTGTGTTTATGTATGTGTTGCTTAATCACTGAAATGTTTGATCACCTAACGTGTGCCAAATGCAACTGTAAATGCTAGTGTGTTAGTGTGTACGTGGTCTTTGTGTATGCATGTGTCTACTTGGACTGGTGGTTTAGACTTGAGATGACACACAATAAGGGGATGATTATGGTTTCATAAGTGGGGGAGTTATTTGAAATACAAAGTGTTTGGGTAAAAATAGGTAAATTGTAAAGGATAGACGTGATACAGGTAATGACTCTATGAGGACAGCTATTTGGGAGATGACAGACAGGATTCTGATGTATGGAAATGTTTGGCTAGTGTGCTGACAGTGGGAAAGGTTAGAAAAGGCAGTGGAAGAGGCATTTTAAGGAAGAAATGATAATGTTTTGAGAAGAAATAAATAGTAGAGAAGCAGGCGGATGCACCAAAAGAATCACCAAATCAGCTTTTAAGAATGATGTTGATATTACTCAAGAGAAAGCAGATAAGAGGAAGAAGTGATTTGTAGAAAATAAGAAATTTTATATTGCTGTGGCAAATATTAAGTGAATATGTTTAATAAGAAACAGATATAGCTCAAGTGAATTGGAATTAGAAGGCTAGGTTGGGAATCCTCAGCCTGGAGACAGCCATTAACGCTCTAGGACTGAATGGCCTCTGAATAGAGTAATGAGGAGAAGGATGGTGAGTGGAACCATAGTGGTAAAAACGTGAGGGAAGGCAAGCCAGAGTGAGTGAAGCAAACAACGGGTGGTGGTGGGACTTGGTGGGGAGAGAAATTGAAAAAGCAGATGCTTCCCCAGGGTAGTGCAGATATATGAGAGCTAAAACAGGAAAACATTTCAAGGTGGTAGCTATAGTCAGTATTAAAATAAAAACCAAATATACAACAACAAATGTACCACCCACACTCTCCTCCTGGGCCAAAGGAAAGGTGGCCTTTGGCGGCTGGGCAAAAGAATCAGGAAAGAGACTGTAGTAGTCTGATGTTTAAATAAAGTGATTCACCTATCATTGGCCCTGCATAGTTATATTTAAGATATTAAAACAATGAGATATGGAGGCAGATTAGTATGTTTCTCTAACTCCTATTGATTGTTTCAGTGACATCTATCAGAGCTATTTTTCTTTAGAAAAACTGTAAGAAATCTTGGCTTTTATAATCAAAGCTATGGGTGGTATCTTTGAGCAGTGTTCATTTTTTAGGGTCAGATAATAAAGTACTTTATTTAATGACTGTATTTGTCGGTATGACCTGGAATTTTATGCTAATGGAGACAAAAACAGGTTTTAGCAGCCCTTCTCATGACGGGTTTTATTTCCGTCATGAGGAAATAAAAAGGGATTTCAGGAAAAGAAATCTCTTCTGTTAATTTACATAGATGTGGTTTAACAGTGTAATTCCTTCATTTTCATTAACATTACAAAAATTGTTTTTTGGTTTTTCCTCCAACCTATTGTTTTATGAGAAGAGTTAAATTTTGCTTTTTGTGTCTCCTTCATTGCATGGGGTTTGTTTTCATTAGTTTGTTTTTGTAGCCCTAATTGGAAATTTAATGTGTCTTTCTCTTGAAGACAAGAAGACACCAACCTTTTCTTCTACATAGAATTGTTCCAAAAAAATGATGTCAGTCCTTAGGGGTATCAGTTCAGAAGAAAATTGGCATGAAATAATGGAAATAGCTGCATTCAGAATTGGGAAAGCAGAATTCAATATTTTCTTTAGTACAAGAATAGTTATACAAGTTCTTTCAATAATACTCTCATGAATTTCATAATTAATATCAGTGGATGTTATGAATCAGGCTCTAGATTTTAACCATTCACACTTCAGTTTCTTTTTTTATTATGTTTTATTTATTAAAGATTTTTATTTATTTATTTGACAGAGTGATAGAGAGTGAGCACAGGTGGGCACAGCTCCAGGCAGAGGAAGAGGGAGAAGCAGGCTCTCTGCTGAGCAGGGAACCCGATGTGGGACTTGATCCTCCAACCCTGGGACCATGACCTGAGCTGAAAGCAGATGCTTAACCAACTGAGCCATCCAGGTACCCCAACACATCTCAGTTTCTTAATCAGTATAATTATGTAACTAAATCATACTCCATGAATCTAAAGAGTTATAGGAAGTAAAACCAATAGTCAGGTGATGAAAAGAGCTATTTAAAAAAAAATTAAAAGTGACTCTCATTTATAATATGTTTTGGTTTGTTTGTTTTACACATAAAAAGTAGGTGAAGTTCTCTGGAGAATTAAGACCCATAATGCCAAAAACCATAGACTCTTCCCAAAGAAACATTAAGAAAAGTTTTAAAAGCACTATTTACAGTTAAAGTGTAATCAAATTGCAACATGAATTTACTTCTACATTTTTAATTAAAACATATACTCAGACTGTTTTTGTATAAATGCTAAAAGTAAAATAAACGTCTTTTTTTCCTTTTCTTTCTTTCTTTCTTTCTTTCTTTCTTTCTTTCTTTCTTTCTTTCTTTCTTTCTTTCTTTCTTTCTTTTTGAGAGAGAGCGCATTTGTGTGTAAGGGGGCTTAGGGGGAGGGGGTAGAGTGAGAGAGAGAATCTTAAGCAGGCTCCACACCCAGCACCTGATACAGGGGATGGATCTCAGGATTTCGAGATCATGAAATGAGCCAAAATCAAGAGTCGGATACTTAGCAGACTGAGCCACCCAGATGCCCCTAAAAGAAACATTTGGAAGTGAACTATAATAAAACCATATTAATTTGACCTCACTCAAAATTTGGGATAATAGGGACAAGTTTAGTCTTGTCTTTTCCCATTACTTATGAAACAAGTATTTGTTAAGCAAATTTAACAGTCCAAAAATATTCAAGAGAATATCCTCAAGACTTCCATTCACACTGAGTATAAATGTACATAGAAAATCCTTGACCAGGAGTGCCTGGGTGGCTCAGTGTGTTAAAGCCTCTGCCTTTGGCTCAGGTCATGATCTCAGGGTCCTGGAATCGAGCCCCACGTTGGGCTCTGTGCTCAGCAGGGAGCCTGCTTCCTCCTCCCTCTCTGCCTGTCTCTCTGCCTACTTGTAATCTCTCTCTCTCTCTCTGTCAAATAAATAAATAAAATCTTAAAAAAAAAAGAAGAAAATCCTTGACCAAATTCAGTTGACTTATGATCTTAAAGATCCATTGAGAGAGGAAAGATAGTGCAACAATACGGAAGTAATAGGACAGCTGAGAAATAGCCCATGCTAAGTGATCCTGTGTCAATACACGGAATATGTTAGGATGCTATCTAAGAGAAAGGGTCATAGGTTTCAGAATATGTGTTTCCACTTAACCTCTGAAGTGTAACTCACAGAGAGTAGGGGTCTTGAACTTATTATCAATAGTATCCATAATATAGCCTGGCACATAGTAAGTACTCAGTAAATATTTGAATGAATGAATACTGGGTATGGTTTAATTTTTCCTCATTTAATCTGTAATGCTCATCAAGCACTTTCTTGGCACAGACACGTTCAGTCTTGTGTGAAGGACAGCCATCAATCATTCACATTTCTGGTTCATATATGTGGGAGTAAGATGAAAAACACAGGCAAACAGAGGCTCAGATTATTCTATAAAATCGACTCGGGAAACTATTTTCTTTCTAACTGAAAAACTTTGAGTACATTTTAGTTGTGAGTAATATGCTTGTTAGAGTAATTTTAATTAAGGTAATTTTGCCCTGTCCATCAGATCAACAGAATTTTAAAATAGCTAATTACCTATTTGCTAGTTCACATAAAGATTTTGGAAACCTGCCTATATGCCTTAATTCAGTGAAATATTTAATTCTATATGTCCCTCAATGTCTAATTCATTAGATAAATTCTAAAGAAACAGCTGTTAGGTAGGACTGAACACTAAATTTTAAGGATATTTTCATTAAATTTTTTTTTTTACAATAGTAATCAAGGTTTATGATGCTTGGAATGGTAGGATAAAGCCACAAATAATGTTCTGGAAGTGGTTTTGAAGTGAATGGGGGTGGTAAGTTTACAGCTCAAATATTCCCACATTCCCCATTTCCCTTCCTCTAATGAATAGTCTTCTGTTTTGGGGGCTTAAACAAGGAATCTGAGTCTGATGGTACTGTTATGACATATAAATTCGCTGGTGGAAATAACTCTAACACAGAATGGAAATAGAAAGAAATATTCTGAAATGCCAGGTGTCAGCATATCAAACTGTAATAATGGCAACTAAAATTGACGAAGCACCCTCCTTTCTAAAAAGAGACTTTTTCACACTGGTTTTCCACACTTTTACTTGCTAACTTGTCTATAATTTATATTATAGTACTGAAATAAGGGGTGTGATAAACATTTGTTGAGAGTTCATTTTAGACTCTCCTAGGGAGGCTGGAGATGATGGGGGTTGGGAAGGGTTAATTAGCATTTGAAGTACACTAATTGGGAATATTCCCAGCAGGGTGGTTGCCCGGAAGCCCTTACTCTAGAAAAGATGCTACTATTAGACTTTCAGCTATTTTTACCTGATCAACATTAGAGGTTTGATGATTTAACACAAAAGATATTAGATAAGATTTTTCTGTGGTGGCATGGATGGCTTTCAAGATATCTGAATTACCAGAATATTATGTAGCCACTCCTAGTTTAAGAGCCTTCGCCTTTCAGAATACTGCCCTGGGTTTAAGATTCTGATATGTTCTTTTGTTTAAATATTTATTGGAAGATTTTGTTACCTGGCTCTGACTAGAAAGTTAACAAAATTATGCCATGCCTCAAAGGAAACTTTAACACAAGATTCTGTGAGGGGCTGAAAAGGACATTTGGGACTTTTCCAAGAGTACAGGTTGTACGGTGTTTTTGATGCCTGCATTTCTGTGAATGCATGTTGATATGGCTGGTTGTGGTCTTTAATGTTCTTTCACTTAATACCCTCTTTGGTATTGAGATTATGGGGACGGGGGAGATTATAGAGGACAAGACATATTCTGATTTTCCCACAACTGAAGGAAATTACTGACTGGCTACGGAAGATGAGTATGAGTGACTAAACCGTCTTACATAACCTTGTCCCAGTAATCACACAGAGGAAGAGAATTGTTTCATGACTTACATGAAAGCACAGAGAGGGATGTGTTCAGTTTCACAGGTGTGGAGCCAGAGCCCCATGCTTGATCTGGAGAACCTGGCTGCTGAGTTAGAATCTCTATCAACTGCATACAGGCTGTGTAAGTCAGGACAGGATGGTTAACTTTTCCCTGTTTCCATTTCCTCATCTATAAAATGGTTTCTGTAGCAATATTTACCTTAGAGTGTTGTTTTGGAGAGTAAACACATTAATATATATGAAGGATTTGTAGCATCTGGTAAAAGTAAGTGTACAGCAAATTTTAGCTATTATTACCACAAAATGCAAGCATGAAGACTGAGCCGTGTGAGGTCCTTAAGGTGTTTTCCCCATTAACCATTCTGTTGAAAATTTGTTAGTTTTTACTTCTTAATCTGTCTATAATGTATGAATAGTCTAAGTCATACCGACCAAATAATCAAATGACTAATATAATACAATGACTTCTTTGAATCAAAATTTTCCTAAAAACTTCAGGGAAAAATCAATTGAGATGGCTTTATTTTCTTACTTTTATAGAAGAAAATTTCATATTGCTTGGAATTTATTTCAGTTTTGTGGACATTCACTGCATTGGTGCATGTGTAAGAATTCAAGAAGATTTATTCACAAAGTAGGACTTGAGCAACACTGAAGAATGTATAGGGGCTGAGCAGGGCAAGATGGGAAGGGGAAGTTCAATGAACCCTGTTCTAGAACAAGCTCCCTCTCATCCAGCCAACTTCCCCACTGCTTAAGTGACTTTCTTCACTCTGAATCCTCACTGCGGGAAACCTAGGTGGCTCAGTCATTGGCTAAGCATCTGCCTTCAGCTCAGAGTCATTCTCAGGGTTCTAGGATCAGGCCCTGCCTCCAGCTTCCTGCCCAGCTCATGATATCTCTCCCTCTCTCTCTCTCTCTTCACAAATAAATAAATAAATTAAATTAAAAAAAAATGTATTCTCATGGAAAGTCCACTGAGTAGGGGTATATTTGGAAGCTATAACAAAATCAGCTTCTTACAATCCAGTATGATTTAGTCAGTTTTTTAAAAGTAATTACCACATCAGTGTCTAGACAGTTCTTTTAACAATACCAACACAGTGCTAGACAGGCAATAGATGTCAAAGAAGACAGGCTTCTTTCATTCAGTTTTTTTAATCAAAGGATTTTTGTTTTTTAATCTAACAGGTCACTAAGTTCAATGGGACAATTATGCAAATAAAGGAAGGCATTGGAGAGAAAGGAATTTGAGACTATAGAGTAATTCAGTGGATAAAGAGTTTCACTGGGCTATAAGATCTGGGGATTCAAGACAAGGGGAAGGTTATGCAAGTGTACTGTCTGCCAAAAATGCAGGAAAAGGATTTTGGCAATAATAAGAGATCAGGACAAATATCATTAACTTTTTTTTTTTTTTTTTTTTTTTTTTTTGGTACTGAGAGATCTCATGAGAAAAGGCAAGGTGAAAAGGATGAACAGGAAAGAGTGAGGGACTCATGTTGTGTAATATTGAGAGATAAATTAGGAAAGGTAGCATTGTCTGTTTCAGACTGTGGAGCATCAAGCTAAAGAATGTGGTTTTTATCTTATGCACAACAGAAAATGCCCTTGGTTGCTCTACTTGTATCCCACAGCATGCAATTAAGCTAAAGGGAACACCCTGCAATTATTCTGCAATGTTGGGGGAAGATGGTGGTGGTGGTGTAATTTTTGAATCTCCAAATCTGCCCTCCTACTGTCCCTACTATAATTAGTTGAGCAATTGAAAGAACCTCTAACTCTAACTAACAGATATAGGAGACATGAGGGTACAGAAACATCTTTAACAAAACCACAAGGATGTATGAGAGAAATTTATATGGAGTTATATAATATGCTTCAATAAATGTGTGACATTTTAAAAAGAGGGAGAGAAAACTTAAGAGACTTAACAGACATAACAACCAAATCCAATGTTTCAGGAAAATTTGAACATGGTACTGTGTATTAGATAATATTACATCATTACGCTATTTTATGAGGTGTGACAAGGACATTATATTTTGTTAAAAATCATCATTCATTAGAGATACATGAAGATATATTTATAAGTGAAATGTTATAATGTCTAGGATGTACTGTAAAGGGATAATGTTCTTCCCTACACCCATATTGGGGATAAGAAAAAAAGATTGGCAATATATTGATAACACTGCAATTTCCTTTTAGGATGCTGGTTCTCATTATTCATTCTTCTTATGGGGATATTTGAAAATTTCTGTAGTGGATCAAGCTACTGTTCAACTTAACACATGACATATGAAGCTTTTATAGACCTCAGCAATTTGGCACCTCTGCTTAACCCCTCCAGTGAGCATTATTCAAGATAGTGTTACCATATCACTTAATAACCAGAACATTCACACCCACAAAAGTTAAAATCTTATTTCTTTAACATAGAAGGTGCCCTCAACTTCTGTTTTCTTACCAAAGAATCAGAACAGAGCTAAATCACAGAAGCTTCAGGTTTTTGCAGTGATACATACTGGTTCCTAAAAATTCTCTTTAGGATGCATAACACTACTTTATATTTTACAATGCTGTGAAGTATAAAAGGCTATTTTCATGAGCTGAGAGAGCAAACTGAGACAACGTGACATTATAGAGTGGCCTCAAAAAGGAAAATCTATTTCTTCTATTAAATATGTATTTCTAGACCTAGATTCAATACCTTTGTCTTGGGTAATAAATGGTCACAATAAGTTCTGAGAGGTCGCCTACCTCTCAGAATGGCTAAAATTAAATAACAAACAACAACAACAACAAAACAACAGACAATGCCGACTGCTGGCGAAGATACGGAAAAACTGGAACTGTCAAGCATTGCTGATAGAATTTAAGAATGCAGGCACTTTGGAAAACAGTTCACAACTTTTTAATAGCCAACATACAGTTAATATACACCCCAACTATTTCACTCCTGGCACTTCTAATTTTTTACCCAAGAGAAAAGAAACTAATGTTGCCCCCAAAACTATGCAAATAGTATAGCAGCTTTAATCCATAATCAAGCTGAAAACAACCCAAAAGGGTTTCAGCTGGTTAGGGGTGCCTGGGTGGTTCAGTTGGTTGAGTGACTGCCTTCAGCTCAGGTCATGATCCTGGAGTCCGGGGATCGAGTCCCACATTGGGCTCCCAGCTCTATGGGGAGTCCACTTCTCCTTCTGACCTTCTCCCCTCTCCTGCTCTCTCTCACTCTCTCTCTCTCTCTTAAATAAGTAAATAAAATCTTAAAAAAAAAAAAAGAGTTTCAGCTGGTGAATGGATAAATGAAGTGGATACATCCATACCTGGAACCCCACTTACTTAAAGCACAGAACAAACTACTGATACACAGAACAAAAGGCTTGGATCTCAAATGTATCATGCTAAGTGAAAGAAGCCAGACACAAAGCCTACATCTTGTATGGTTGTATTGATATGACATTTTAAAAAAGGGAAACCATAGGGACAGAAAACCAAAGGAGTTCCTGCCAGGGGAGAGAGGTGGGGAGAGGCCAAAGAACAAAAAGCCAGGAGGCAATTTGGAGCAGGCATGGAATTGCTTTATACGTTGGTGGAGGTAGTAGTTAGATGACTGTGTATGTCAAGGTTCAAAATGTACACTGACAAGGGTAGATTTTACACATGTAATTTATACTTCTATAAACCTGACCAAAAATTAAAAAAAATTAAAACAAAAACAAAACAAAACAAAAAACCTCTCAGATTCCTTTCCCAGTGTCCTGCACCAACTCTTATTTTTTCCTTATTTCCTTATTTGTGAAAAATCTGAAAGGCCATAATATTCTATCATTTGGATGAACTGTCACTGGCATAACAATTCTTCTATTTGAGGATATGTTTCAGAAAAGCAGTCCTGCTAACATCCCAGTCCCTGTAAATGTCTTTAATTAAGTAAATCCCAAATAACAATACCACTATTGTTTGACTTCGTTAACATAAATTCTCTCTTTTGCAAAGTCATTTTAATGTATAATATGGGGAATTCCTGGTTGAAGATGGGCAAGTAGGAGTTGATAGAGGAGACACAGAAATGGAAAAACGTAAGCACATAAATGCAGGTTCTTATCATAGTTCATCTCAAGGTGCTTTTTCCAACTTCCCTTTATGAAGCTCTGACCTATTAACCTTCTTTAAAAAAAACCTGCCTTTGTTAGGGACCTGTACAGCTATCAGGAACATTTCTTTATTAAGACTCTCTGTGTGTCTAAGCATTTTTAATGACCCCCATTGCCATGGCACCATCTGGACACCTGACATTTTAAAAACAAACATTTCAGCATAATTGATGAATTCTACTTCAGATGGTTATTATGCAGGTCTTACTGCTAAACATAGAGGCAGCCCTCACTCCACCAAATTACACCTTGCTAAGCAGAAGTATCACATTGGGCATATTAGCATGGGTGTTTTGTACAGAAAGCTTAACCTGAGGGGACCCTTTATAATATTATGAGTGATGGTCTCACCAAAACCAAGCCATGCAAAATAACCTGCTGGAATTTGGCCAGCAGCATAATCACAATGGAGAGGTCACTGGGAGATGTCCGTATTAAGATAAGCCCTAATTTACCTGAACAAACAGCCCCAGAGAAGAGTGCTCAGCGAGCAAATGGCCCATCCAAGGAGCAGTCAGTTATCTGCTTTCCAGACCAGGGGGTATACCTTTGCCAACAACCCTTTAAACTACTGCAAGTTGTGGAAAAGGTGGGAGAATTAAAATTAAAGAGCACCAATTATTTATGAAGCACTGTTGATGCATGCATCCATTCATTCAACATAACGTATTACGTATATGTAATACTTTCGACAGAAACGTTTTGTATAGAATTTTATGCAAAGTACCATTCTAGGTCCTGCAGATGCAGCAATAAGCAAAAGAGACAATGTCCCTCCATCTTCGGACCTGAAGTTCCACTGGGAGCCTTTAGACCGGCTCTGAATTGGTGAGTTAAATCCCTCTTTCACACATCAGGAGACTGAGACTGAGAAAGACCGACTTATACAAAGTTACTAGTAGGTCATAGAAATGGCATTATAATCTAGGATTGCAATATATCACTTTCATTGCACCATCAGGAAACTTGCTCTAGATGAGAATCCCCTGCCTTATTTACTCAAGGCATCCTGAGGATATTGGGACTGAAAGTTCGTTCTGGATTTAATACTTAAAGCTCTGGATCAGGGTTTAAACATTAGAGATTTAGGAGAAGTTAGGGGAACCCAGGGCTCATAGCTTCCATCAGCTTAATTTGAGCAAGTTTAGGATTTTGATAGGGTTTTGGAATACCATTTTGAACTACATTGCTGTAGTGGGAAAAACACATTCAGAGTTCTAACAGAATGATTCACAAATCAACTTTTGGAGTCTATCAATCTGCTACCGCTGATTTCTAACCCTCTGGTTTCTAAAATCCATGCTAGCTTCCCGCTCACATCATCCTGAATAAAAATAGAAACTCAGCACATTTCTTCTTCTTCTATTCTTTTTATTCCTTTCAGAATTATTCTCCTGCAAGGAGTACTATCTAGTTTCTGCCCCCTTGACTTCTGGACTCAGTATTTGTTTTCTATCACTAACGTCCTGTGTGTGTGTTGGAGAGAGGGAGCAGGTAAAAGTTTTTATATCACAATATTCTGGAATTTTAATCAAACTACTCTATCACAGCTTAAGTTTTTCCTTTGCTTAACAAAGGTTACTAACAAAGTTGGAGTCATAAAATCTCATAGTATATTTTATGGAAGGATAGTATATGTATCCTCTTCAAATGAACAAGGAAATAGTAAGGTAAAGAAGCAAAATGTTCCATATAAAAAAGTACCCCAAAATTCTTCAGAAAAATAATATTTGTGGATTTTAATATTAATGAGAAACTAAAGTATATTAAAAATTGCCATGTACAAATTAACATATTGATAAGAATTAAATGAAAGTCAAGTAATGATCAAGTTGTTAATTAGTCATCTCATAATATAGACCGATTTGCAGAAGCAAAATTCAAAGGGTGGCTGCATCAATAACAGTGAAAAATAAAATTAATTTTCCTATTATATAAGCTTATTTTTGCCATCTTTGGAAGTTATGGCTGGTCTTTATAATTAATTATATGCCTATAGAAGCAGAGAATTTATAGTACAGAGGTATAACTTTACAGAAATAATTTTCCACATCAGCAATAAGGTCTTTTACGACGTCTACTTTATATTGATTGATATTTTACATATAACAAGAGTTCTTTTTTCTAATCTCAACAATTTATTTGTTGGCCTGAAAATATGATTACTTCTGCTTGCTTCTTTGTGCCCAAATCCATATCTTTGCAATCTTAATATCACACTCCTTCTAGGACTTGAGGAAGCTGCTCTTTCTCAACAGGCTCTTCTCAAGACATCGGGTCCTTGCCTGCCTGCACCCATTAGGAAAGAGTCACCTGGATGTACTATCTGCACCTGTGGTTTCCTTGTGCTACCTAGCTCCCTCTTTAGAGTTCCAATGTTACTTTCAGTTATATGTTGAATCCTAATCTCACTGGCTTGCAAAAGCCTATTGTTAAATGTTCAGGAATTTTGTGAGTGGAGCCATAGCTGGAAATAAAGCCACAGTAAAGCTATTTAAATCAAAGTAATTGTCAAATGCTTTTTACCTCTAGAGAACTGGTTTGTCGACACACCACTGGATCATTGTGGCTTTCGGAATACCTTAAATAACTAACGGTGTTTGGACCTCCTGACAATGAACTATCATTGAAATATTTATTTCATATCACATTCTACTGGATCTTGTCCCAGTACTTTGAAGTTACGTTACCTTAAAATGACTACCTGACCTCAGTAAGGCAGTGTGATTACAGATTCTAGTTTCTTCTGTTTTCTCCTTATTCTTCTATGAGCGAGTGAAACATGAAACACTGACCTGAACAGTCTGAACAACCTGTGCCTTGCACCTGGGCCTGTCCTTCTGTAACCCAAAGCCTCCCTCTGCTGGCCCCAACTATTAAAATACATCCCTTTGTATTTTTGGCCTCTAAAGTGCTGGAGTGTGGTAAAAGACTTTTAAAAACCCTGTACTTTTGGTGTGGGGGAAATACACACTTCAAGGCCTATTAGCTGAGACAGGGCTGGTCCTGTGGTAGCGATTATCAACTGCATCCAAATCATCTTGGGTGCAATACCAGATAAACAGTCACCCACTCACCTTTATTTTATGGGTATTTTTAGCTATAGATAGGAACATGTGGATGACACACTGAGCTTTGATATCACCGTTAGCAAGAGGGTTGACTAAATACTTGCTCCTTCAAACTGAATTTCCTTATCCAGGTCTCTCCTTAACTAGCATGTGTTTTTTAACTGGCCTGTGATAGCTGGTGAAAGCCCTTTCCCCTCTTGCCATGAGTATTAAAGATTCATCTCTGTAAGTAAAATTTAAAAAATCGTAATCTCTGAATGCCTGATCATATAACAACATATAGAGACTTGGCAACACATCAATAAAATCTGCAGATGATTTTGTTCCTTTCAAGCAAGCCATCCACTTACTGACCTTATTGCCACCGTACCCTTAAACAGGCCCAATGCCTGAAATGGTGTCATCCACCATAAAGTCTTTGTTGTATTGCAGAGACCAATCTTGAAAATAAAGGCACTTTATGTTTCTCTTTTAGATAAATTTTTGTGTGTTCTTATGGAGTTTTACGTGTTTTACTCCACAGTTTTGTTTTGTTTTTTCCTTAAAAGAATTTAAGGTAAAATGGTAAGGTCAACCCAGATCCCAAATTATTAAATAGCTTGACATTCAATATTATTCTTATCTGCATAATCTATAATTTAGGAAGCACCTGCATTATCTTATTCCATTTTAAAGTTTAATAATATGCCACAAAAAACTTAAAAATATCTCTAGGCTATACATGAAGTATTTTTAAAAAAATATCATATACAATAAAAACTTTATATCTTTATCTTCCTCCCATCTTTCAAGCATCTCAACATGTTTCTTACTGGGGCTATTTAACCATAGCAACTTTAAATCACCTATCTGTGTTCTAAACACCTTGGAATTCTAAACTTTTGGCACAATAACCCTCTGTGGCTGTTCTCTTACTTGGCTCTGGAGGACAGGATGATCAAGATCCGGGATGGCTGCATCCCATATAATTCTTCCCAAATGTTTCCCTTCCTGACATTCTTTAGCCATATGGATAAATTCCCATATTTAAAAGGTGAAAAAGTGCCAAGGAGAAAAGAAATTTATGTTTGGATGATATAACCACAATGCAAATTAGAGGACAGAAGGCAAGACTGTCCATGTACAAGAGGTAGGATTGAAAACCAAACCTCTCCTAGAACCCATAAAACTCATCTCTTGATGGAGCAAGAAGAGAGGAACAAGTTAATGACATTACTGTTTCTGAGTAAGTGCACTGAACTGAGCCATAGCTTAGATTCAAAACACGTGTGTATACAAAAAAAAAAGGGGGGGCTTATTTCAATGCACATTTTATTCAATTGAACAAGACACAGGGAAGCCAAAAATGAGCTAATTTTCACTGCCATTTGCATTATCTGCCAGGTGTTAAACCCATTACAAACCATCGCATCATTTACTGGAATCACTCATTCCTTCATTACCTACACTCTCTTTGTGCCCTCTAGTGCATATATTTGAGTAGACCTTTAGGAGGAAAGATCCAAACAGTCTTGTTATGGCTACAGTTTGTTTCCATTGGTTGAAATGTCAGTAAGTTCAACCAACTAGGGAACCTGAATAATAAGTCGGCCAACATTATGTACTGACCGTTTTCAATCTGCTTAGTTCATTACTAGACATTTTAAATGATACAGAAGAAACAGAAAACCCGGTGTGAGTCCCAGTTTCCTCCCCTATAGAATAGGGATAAAATGATAACTACTCTACCTGGTTCTTGTGAAACCAAGAAATAACATGTGTAACTGAAAGTAGCACAACGAATGGCACAGAGTAGGTGCTTAATGACTAATATCCTTATTGATGATATTGAATGCATAATTTTCATATGGGAGAGAGGGACATCATGTCTGAAATAATTGATGAATAAAACAGGGAGGAATGAAATTAATCTGTAACCATGAGCGAGCTACTCAGCACTAAAAGACCGTTTAAAGAGGTAACTGCAATTACACTTCCTGGATCCTTTTGGCAAAAAAGGTATTCTATAAAAAGCTAAGTAATAAGACAGACCAGTCGACCATTTCTGCTGCTCTCAGCTGTAGAGGATGATGGGATTGCTCCCAAGGGTACCGTTTAATAAAGTTCCCCTTATTATTCTGTAATACATTTTAGCAAGCTTCAGTGGCTATAACTACGACTATCTTAAATGGGAGATACTCCTCTCAAAAGAATAAGTCAAGATTTCCTATCACAATTGGGTAATGGTAAATTTATACTTTGTATCATCCAGTGGCTGGTTTACTATTCTGGACCAATTAACTAGCTTCACTAAACTGCAGTCCTTGCTTTAGAAAAATAAAGCCATGCATTAAATGATTACATGGGTAAAATAGAGCTTGGGAATATCTTTTACCAGCAAACTTTTGGGGTTTCTATCTGAATAACCTGATTTTTTTTTTGGCTTCCTTATAGATTAAATAACTTTTTATCTCTGTAGAGTGAAATGCATCAATGAACCATAAGATGGCTTCTGTCTGGTTTAGAATGAAGCACAGTACCACTGATTCAATGAGGACTTCTTTCATTGTCATGTCTGAAGCACATGAATTTAGCTGTCAAAAGAAAGATTGGAGGTATGTCCAACTGATGCTGTAATATGATTTTTCAGTATTAAAGTTTGAATCTATCATTTAGATCCTCTTATAATAGGAAGGCCATGGGAGCAAATATATTTATGCATAATTTATAAATTTAGATTCTCCTCATTCTCCTTTCTTCTTCTTGTTCTTATTCTTCCTTTTCTTTTCCTCAAGAATGAAGAAAATATATACTTTCTAAAAGGAACTCTCTTTTTGTTGGGTAACAGACAAAGCAAGAGTCACCATTCCCCTGGTATTATGAATTCAATCGTAAAGGCTAATGCTATTCTAAAGAGTCACTGATCCCCAGAGTTCTATCTCTGTAAGTGGCTTCTTCTTGTTAAAATGGAGATTGAACTATTAATTTGCAATTCCCATTGGGCTTCAATTACCATACTTATTCACATAATCTATCTGTTATTTTTACCTTGAAATTAGAAAGAGATATTATGTAAGCATAGGCTTGCTGGTCTAATCATTAGATTTAGGGAGTATTATTGAGATTTTAAATCCATTTCCCTCATATTTAAAGAAAGAAGTTTTACACTTTATCATACTAAAGAATCAATAATATAATTAATTGTAATTTAAATAACCTTACAGACTTTTTTCAATATGTCTTTCCTTTCTTAGAGTAGAAAAAAAAAACTCTATTTAGTGAGGCAGTACCTGTCTACAAGAAAAAAAGGAGACAAAAGATTTTTTGAAAGAACTGTGGGTGATATTTACATTTAGTACAGCGAGGTAAAAATTGGTAAGTAAGTCTAAGGACTTTCCCTTCCTCTACCTGAGCTTATACCAAGTGGAGGTATCAGAAGCTGACTCACTTCTTGCAACATTTAATGATTTGTCTTTTCATAGCAAGAAAAATACTAAGTTCACATCTTATGTTAACCTCTTCTGATTTTGATTTTATGATTGTTTTAAAGCATAAAGAGAGTGTATGCTCCTATTCACATCCATTAAAGAAAAAAACAATGATAAATTATTGCTCATTTCAAATTGTGGGTAAGCATTTTAGTCAGATGTTAGATATCTTGGATAATTCTAACATTAAAATAATCTTTTAATTAAAGAAAAAACAGAATGATAAATTATTGCTCATTTCAAATTGTGGGTAAGGTTGTGAGTAAAGGTATACATTGAAATAAATGGTCATCTGTCTTGGTAAATGTAAATATTTAATCCCAATAGACATTTTAAGCTGTACCCTTCCACCCTCAACCACTTGATTTTCTTTTCCACACCAAGTTAATTTGTGTTAACTGGCAGCTCCAAAGATATCTCAGGGTGGAAGAGAAACAGGAAGAATGTAATCCCATCATCCTCCAAGCCTCTGCAAATAAGAGAATATAAGAGAAAATAGCGTGTGTCATACAAATATATGTTTCTTTGAATAAGTACCTGACTAATGTGTAAAATTTACTTAACTTTCTGTGTGTCTGTGTGTGTGCTTGGACCCAATTATTTTTTTCTAAAATGTTTCAGTAGAACTAACACAAACTTATCAATTTCTTTCTAAGCATTGAGAAATGGCCTCAAACTTTCCATAAATTCGATAACTTTCTCAGAGCTCTCCATGCCTTTACCACCTTACCCTAAGCTGAACCTGTTGCTTTAGATGCTGATGTGTAACTCTTTCCTTGGGACTTCCTTTCACCCCTTTCTGTGTCTGGTTTCTTGTTTCTTGAATCTTTGTTTTGCTTTGTATGGTTTACTTCCAAGTGTTGCTTAAGCATATCCTCCTGTTGTTTCTTATGAAAGAGTAGATAGGAAGTGATTCTTAAAATATTTTTCCTGTCTGAAATTGCCTTTACTGTACCTTTGCACTCTATTTATAGTGTGGATACAGAATTCTAGATTAGAAATTTTTCCCTGTGTAGGTTTGAAGTTGTCCTGTCTTTTAGCATCCAAGTATTCAATATTATTTTAAAAATTATATCGCTCTTTTTATTTCCACTCCTTTGTATGGGGATATGATCATCAATGCCCTCTCTGCTGCCTACAGTCCTTGGGCTTAGAATCCTTAGCCTGGTTATTCTATAATTTCCCCATGATTGCCTCATAAAAAATCCGTATGCTGACAAGTTGTTGAATTCTTTCAATTTGGAGAATTATGTCCTTTAGTTCTAGGGGAATTTTCTTTTGTTATATCTTTGCTATTTTCATCCTTTTAGATTTTCTAGGATTCCTCTCTCTCTCTCTCTCTCTCTCTGTGATCTCATAGATTTTCTATGATCTTCCGGAAGCATTTTAGTCAGATGTTAGATATCTTGGATAATTCTATCATTAAAATAATCTTTTCTCACTGGCCATCACTTTTCTTTTTGGTTATTTTTCTGGGAAATTTTCTTCATGGTATTTTTAAGCTCTCCTTTTTGTATTTTTGCCTACCTACTATAATATTTTAAACATGCAGGATTCTTTAGTTTTTCTTTGGTTGTTCTTTTTTTAGGATTCATATCTTTTTTTGTATATTTATTTGTTTTGCTCTCTTTTAAGTTAAAACTGTTCATATAACTGATTTTTTGACTACCTAAGTGGTACCATAAAAGGCTTTTATGAGAAGTTCTGTGTTGCTGTGTGTGTGTGTGTGTGTGTGTGTGTGTGAGTGTATGTGTATAGTCAGAGGCTTTATGATAGGGTGATGGGTAATGAGATAGCTTTAATATGGAGTAACATCTCCTACATACAGTTTTATGTGGCTATTTTCTCAGGGACCTTATGTTTTCCAATTCTAATTTAATTCTTGGTTCTGATATCCTGGGAATAAGGTATCTAGAGAGGATATTTGGGTTCTGGTTTTTTTTTTCTTTTTCATTATTTCTGACCATTGCCACATCCTCATCATTTTCTGTTTTGATACTGTCATTTTTGTTCTACAGTTTATACTTCTGATATCCTGTGGGAAGGGGGAAAGGTGATCTTGTAGCCTTATATGAACATGGGAAGGGATTTGGTGATCTAAGCATATCCTAAAAACTTCAAATAATCCTTTTGTTTTTCAGGGATAAGCACTTTCTTTTACTCCCATGTACAAGGTAAGTCCAAGTGGTGAGAGTGGTACACATCACAATTATCTAAGCTACTAGCACATAGTATTCAGATTTTTCTACTTTGCTAATTCATCCACCTTCTGTCTTCCGAAACTTTGTTGACATCTCTTAATCATTTTTATTCCTCTCTTTTTCAATTTGTTTTTGTATTATTTTTTAAAAAATTTTAAGTGATATTTTAGAGGCAGCAGAAAACTTTGGATTCCATATGCCACATTTTGCCTAAAAACTGTAGACTATATTTAAACACATGTTGATTATGAGATTAATATAATTTATTAATATAAAATTTAGTATTCTAATTAACTCCTAATAGCATAGTACCACTCAGACAGAATGTTTCTTGATATTACATAAGGTAAGATAGGATTCAATTTGAATGAAAAACTCAAGAATAAGGGATGGTGTGGTTTTATTAGCCCAATGATATTAAGATATGGGCTGGGAATTACTTAAAATGAAATTTGAGTTTCTAGGAAATCATGACTTCATTTCTACCCATTGAGAGAAATGTCTTCACCAAGTTATGCCACTTAACTTAACATTCCCTCTTTTTGAAAACAACTTGAAATAATAATTATACTAATATGTGAATGACCAAATAATTTATAAGAAATTAAAAAAAAACTCTTCTAATTTAATCTTCTTTTTTTAACTAAGTTTTTTTCTAAAGATTTTATTTATTTATTTGACACAGAGAGAGAGATCACAAGTAAGCAGAGAGGCAGGCAGAGAGAGAGAGGGGGAAGCAGGTTTCCTGACAAGCAGAGAGCCCGATGTGGGGCTTGATCCTAGGACCCTGAGATCATGATCTGAGCTGAAGGCAGAGGCTTTAACCCATTGAGCAACCCAGGGGCCCAACTAAGTTTTTTTTTAAAGATTTTATTTATTTATTTGAGAGAGAGAGAGAGAGAGAGAGAGAGAAAGCACAAGCTGGAGGTGAGGCAGAGGGAGAGGGAGAAGCAGAATCCCCACTGAGCAGGATGCTGGATATAAGGATCTATCCCAAGACCCTATGATCATGATCTGAGCCAAATGCAGACACTTAATCAACTGAGTCACCCAGGCGCCCCCTCAAATAAATTTTAATTTTCTTTTAAACATTTTTTTGACTTTTTCAGTATTTTTAAATTTTTTCCCACATAATTAAGCTCTATATTCTGATGGGAGAAAAATATGTGTATATATGTGTATAGCCATGTGTATTGCATGTAATATATATGTATAATATATACATTTTTCCTCTGCTGTCATTTAGTATTTTGCTGAATAAATACAACACCAAATTTACTTTACAATCACATTTATAAGATTATCCCTTTCAAAGTACAGCATTATCATTTAGATATGAAAAACATAAAAAGATGCAATGAGTATGTAGCATGCTTATGGATTCCTTTGACTGACTGGCTAAAATGTGACATTAATAAAAAATGTGACATTAATAAAAAATGTGACATTAAATCAATATGGTTTTTGTTTTGTTTTTATTACTTGTATTTCCAACAATTTGAAGATGCAGGTTATGACTGAATTGACCAATGGTAATTTTTGTCACTGTTACAACAATGATGCATAATGTTACATTCTAGGCCTCTTTCCCTCTTGTGACTAGAAGCAATATTAGCTGAAAGCTAGAAAAATAAATTAGAGATAAGATGAGGCATTGAGGGCGCCTGGGTGGCTCAGTGGGTTAAAGCCTCTGCTTTCGGCTCAGGTCATGATCTCAGCATCCTGGGATCGAGGCCCGCATAGGCTCTCTGCTCAGCAGGGAGCCTGCTTCCTCCTCTCTCTCTGCCTACTTGTGATCTCTCCCTCTGTCAAATAAATAAATAAATCTTAAAAAAAAAAAAAGATGAGGCATTGATATAAACTTTCTGATTCTAACTATAGACAAAAAGATACAAGGTCCTATTAATTGTCCCAAATATTCACCCACTTTCCCATATATAACCCTGTGACTATGGTAAGAATTAGGTTGATTCTTTCTGCTTGGTAAAATATCAGTAAATTCTTGCAGGTACATTGGAAAGCATTCTCCTAGAACTTTCAAGTTTTGTATGTTGTTCAATTAACTTATTCATTAACATTTATTTTTGTCCTATATCTATGAGATACTCCACTGGTGTGACATGAAGAGGAACGAGATGATATCCCTATCTTCAAAACATTCTCCTTCCTTTGGAAAGCATAGGCATATATATACACTATTATAATGGAGAACAGTAAGAGTTACTAGAAGTTATTTAGAGTATCATGGGATTAACTGGGAAAAAAACACATATAAAATCCGTGGTACCACAAAGAAGAGCCTTTGGGGGAGCAATAGGATGAATTTAGCAGTGGTAAAGCACAGGATGCATGGAAGTGGGAATAGGGTAGGAAGATAAGGCTATATATGGAGGAAGGAATCAGTTCATGAAAAGTCTTAAATTCTTTTTAAAAATCCTATGCCAAAGAAGGAATGAGACACACAATAATCTGCATTTTAGAATCATTGTTTTAGCAGTATAAAAAGAAGCAGTATAAAATTATAGATAGAATTCAAGTCTTTGTTCCGAAGAGACAAATCTCTCTAGCCAGACAAAGGCACCCAATGATACAAACAGAGGTGATCTTTCTTATAGAAGAGCTAGGGTCAGCCAGGTAAGCTATTGCATTCTTATTGACCTCTGGCTTAGGTTTCTTACCCATAGCTGTAGAAGAGAAGGCTAATTAAAATCAGTTAAAAATGGAAAACAAGTATTTAAAAATCAGAAATTAAAAATATTTGCTTGAGGAAAGCATATAAAATTGATAAATAAAAAGGCAAAGTTACAAGATGGTATCTTTTAGTATTTTTAACCATTTTGAATGTCTCCTTATCCTATATTCTAGCTAAGAAAGCCACAGTCCAGGATGGGCTGTCAATTACCCATGCATTTTCTCTTCTATCACTTAATAAGAATGCATTCTAGACTCCCCAGTCTGTCAACTCTATGGACAAAGTGAGGGTATGAACTTTGCACCTGTTATATCATTGGCTCTGGTTTTGATGAGGGGGGAAAAAAAGCATAAAAAAAGTCAAAAGGTGAAATTATGGGTTAAAATATCCCAACCACTTTTTAAAATGATCTTTGGAGTTTTGCAAATAGCCTCATTAGTAATATACTGGGAATTGCTGGTTATATAATTTTAAAATACATTATATTACTGTAACTATTTTTTCTTAAATTATATACTACCTTTTATTCCTCTTCTCTTTGATCATAATACTAATGGAGTAAGTATCACGTCAGGTAAAAAACAATTTTACTTGAGATAAATTTTATGACATCATGCTTAAAAGGAAAAAACTCTTATATTATATAAGTGTAATTACAGAAAGGAAATAAAAGTAGTCCTAGGCACATTGCCTTAAAAAGAAATCCATCTATTTGATAGATAAACAAACAAACAAACCAAAAAACCCCCGTAATATCAAGCTAACATGTGTATAAATATGATAGGCTTCTCTATAAAAGCACAAAAAATTCGCTCACTCACCTAATATTCATTTTGGTTTTTTTTTTCCCCATTATGCTCAATAGAAATAAAAAGCATTCAAATTGGCAAGGAAAAACTAAAACTTTAACTATTTGCAAATGACATGATACTTTATATAGAAAACCTGAAAGAGGGCGCCTGGGTGGCTCAGTGGGTTAAAGCCTCTGCTTTCGGCTCAGGTCATGATCTAAGGGTCCTGGGATCGAGGCCCGCATTGGGCTCCCTGCTCAGCAGGGAGCCTGCTTCCCCCCCACCCTGCCTGCCTCTCTGCCTCCTTGTGATCTCTCTCCCTCTGTGAAATAACTAAATTAAAAAAAAAATTAAAAAAAAAAAGAAAACCTGAAAGATACCATCAAAAAACTACTAGAACTGAAAAATGAATTAGCAATGTTGCAGATGCAAAATCAACATACAGAAATCTATGGAATTTTTATACACCAATAATGAAGCAGCAGAAAGAGAAAATAAGGAATCGATCCCATTTACAATTGCATCTAAAACAATAAGATACCTAGGAATAAAAACAAAAGAGGAGAAAGATATGTACTCTGAAAACTATAAAACATTGATGAAAGAAATTGAAGATGACACAAATAAATGGAAAGATATTCCATGCTCATGGATTGGAAAAACAAAATTGTTAAAGGTCTACCCAAAGCAATCTACACATAAAGGAGTCCCTATTAGAATATCAACAACGTTTCTCACAGAGCTAGAATAAACCATCCTAAAATTTGTATGGAACCACAAAAGACCCCAGATAGCTAAAGCAATCTTGAAAAAGAAAGCAAAGCTGGAGGCATCGCAATTCCAGATTTCATGTTATATCAAAGCTGTAATAATCAAAATAGTATAGTACTGGCACAAAAATAGGCACATAGATCAATAGAACACAATAGAAATCCAGAAGTAAACCCTCAACTAAATGGACAGTTAATCTTCAACCAACCAGGGAAGACTATCCAATGGGAAAAGGACAGTCTCTTCAACAAATGGATTTGGGAATGCTGGACAGCAACATGCAAAAGAATGAAACTGGACCACTTTCTTATACCACACACACAAATAAATTCAAAATGGATTAAAAACAGAAATGTGAGACCTGAAACCATCAAAATCCTAGAAAAGAACACAGGTAGTAACTTCTTTGACATTAACTGAAACAACTTCCTTCTAAATAGGTCTCCTGAAGCAAGGGAAATAAAAGCAAAAATAAACTTTTAGGATTTCATCAAAACAAACAAAAAACTTCTGCAAAATGAAGGAAACAATCAACAAAAGTAAAATGAGAGACGATATTGGCAATGGCATATCTGATAAAGGGTTAGTATCCAAAATACATAAAGAACTTATAAAACTCAGCACCCAAAAAATAAAAAATCCAATTAAAAAATGGGCAGAATATATGAACAGATATTTCTCCAAAGAAGACATACAGGTGGTCAGAAGACACATGAAAAGTTGCTCAACATCACTCATCATCAGGAAAATGCAAATCAAACTGCAATGAGAGACTCCTGGGTGACTCAATTGTTAAGCGATGCCTTCGACTCAGGTCATGATTCTGGAGTCCCAGAATCAAGTCCCACATTGGGCTCCCTGCTCAGTGGGGAGTCTGTTTCTCCCTCTGACCCTCCCCCCTCATGCTTTTTCTCTCGCATTCACTCTCTCTCTCAAGCAAATAAAATCTTAAAACAAACAAATAAACAAACAAAAAACCTGCAATGAGATATCACTTCGCACTTGTGAGAATGGTTCAAATCTACAACACAAGAAAAAATAGGTATTGGCGATGTGGAGAAAGGGGTACATTACTTTGGAAACCATTATGGAGGTTTCTCAAAAAAATTAAAAATAGAACTACCTTACAATCCAGCAATTGTACTACTGGGTTTTCCCAAAGAATACAAAAATACTAATTTGAAGGGATACATGCACCCTGGTGTTTAATAGTAGCATTATCTAGAACAACCAAATTATAGGAACAGCCCAAGTGTCCACTGACTGATGAAGAGCTGGTATATTTATACAATGGAATATTACTTAGCCATAAAAAAGAATGAAATCTTGCCATTTGGAAGGACATGGATAGAGCTAGAGCATATTATGCTAAGCGAAATGTCAGTCAGAAAAAGGGGACTACTATATGGTGACAGCCATATGTGGAATTTAAGAAGCAAAACAAATGAGCAAAGGGGGAAAAAGAGTGAGAGAGAGACACACACACAGAGAGACAGAGAGAGAGAGAGAGGCAAATAAAGAAACAGTCTCTTAACTATAGAGAACAAACTAATAGTTACCAGAGGGGAGGTGAGTGTAGATATGCATGAAATAGGTGATGGGGATTAAAGAGTGCACTTGTGATGAGCACTGGGTATTTTAAGGAAGTACTGAATCATTATATTGTTCACCGGGTGTTGTACGGAAGTGTTGAATCACTGCTATTGCACTGTATGTTAACTAACTGGAATCTAAATGAAAACTTAAAAAACGATAAAAGATTATAAAAATATCATCTAAGAAATGATAACAATGAAAATTAATAAAAATTGACTTGTTTAAAGTCATACAAAGGCTAAACTTAGAACCCAATAGAAGTGAAACATTGGTTTGCATGCTTTCACAGTCCTAACAATAATGGCTAAATGATCCACGGATTTTAGTTGTAACTTTTAGTTCAAAAGTGGAAGTAAGAAAGATTTAATGAACACGAGTCAGTTGGCATGAAGGAAAAAAAAATGGCAATGATTTATCCAAATGTGCATGAGTGATTAGAAATTAAAAAAATGTTGAATGATGATTTGGATTAGAGTTAATGTAATTTAGATATAGTACATATTCGTCTCTCCATTGATAAAACTTGAGGATTTCATTTCATGATTTAAGTGCCAATTTTGAAATACTCTATCTCAAAAAACTTTTTTGAAATGATATCTCAAATCTAGGCATAAAGCTTTTTTTCTTTTTAATTTTCTTGCATAAAAATTACAAGGGCAGATTGCAAAAACATTAGGTAGAAAACTATAATTCATGGCAACCTTCGGAAATTCTGTCTAGATTTTGGGCAGCTTTCTTTCGAGGAGTTCTGATTGTGTTGCTGTTGTTGTTGCTGTTGTTATTGTTGACTTGCTGCCTATGTGGAGAAATCTCGGGTGATTTTTTTTT
>LNAC01000794.1:104500-246647 GCA_002007465.1 Ailurus styani | reverse complement strand
TTTGACACAGAGAGAGAGATTACAAGTNATTCTGTCTAGATTTTGGGCAGCTTTCTTTCGAGGAGTTCTGATTGTGTTGCTGTTGTTGTTGCTGTTGTTATTGTTGACTTGCTGCCTATGTGGAGAAATCTCGGGTGATTTTTTTTTTCTTTACAGTCCTTGGGACTTCCTGTGTAGAATATTAGGAATTATAGAAGTATCCTAAAGCTAGGCAACCTGTATGAAGCTGGAAACTGTTAGAAACTACCTTGGGAGCATCTCTAGTTATGAATGGTTAAAAGAGCATTGAAGATTTCAACAACCTCTGTTAGGAGCCCCATGATTTCTAAAAAGAGTTCAGAATATTAATAAATGATTGATGCAGGTCCTAAGGTGATGTTAAAAAATAGCAGATTCAATATATCTTTGACTAGCTTTCCCCAGGTGTAAAGGAGGAAACTGATATAATTCAGACCATGGACAAAAGTTGGAATTTTAATAAAAATAAGACCAAATTCTCCACAACTATCACTGAGTTTTGATGCACACTGACATGTGATAGGCTGATCTCTGTTTGTCCCTCCTGATCCATTCTTCAGTCTGCCTCCCCCAACACATAACATGCACACCTTTGCTCTGTGCTTTATGAGCCCAATGTTTATGCCCTGTATCAACCAGGTTCTCTTTCCTTGTGGCTTCTTATTGGTTCAAGCAATGTGTAACATCAGCAGAATATTAAAAGGCAAAAGAAATGAAGAGTTCAGATATTTATTTCCCTTGTTTTTACCTGCCAGAACACATGTTGTCATGTTGCTTTTCTTTACTTAAGGTCAGGTTCTTCTTGGGTGGCCCTCTTAAACAGGACAGATCTTTCTGCATTCTGATAACCAGCTGTATGTTCCATCAAGCTTAGGCAGGAAGTAGCTTCCGGTTGTAGTTAGCTCAGGATGCTTCACTATCCTTTAATCCTATCCGTCCCTCTGTAAAAGGTCACTTTATCAAACTCGCTTCAACCCCTTCCAATGGTGTCATCAGTTTTCTGATATGGTTCTGACCAAAACACATTAAGTTGTCATATGATCATTGTTACATGTGAGTAGGGTTAGTGGTGGGCTGAAAATTTCACATTTATTGCAAAAGGTGTCTCCCCACAAGAGTTAATGTGGATAAATACAAATATTTGTAAAATTCAATTGTTTATGTTATTTTGGTATGCAAAAAAATCTCCTTTACGTTAGAATTCATATGTAGTATGCTCATATCTTAGATGGCCCCAGTTAGAAAATGCTATGGAGTGTATATCCTGGTTAGCTTAGAGATTGTTTTTTCTGAAGTAGAAAGTGGTACTTAGGGTCTGAAGGGGCACTCAGAAATAGTATCTGTTTTTGAACTACAGGAAGTTAGGAAGTTGTGGAATTTTTCAGGGAGCACCAGATGTGGCTGCTCCAGTATTTCATGGTCCCACACGTCCCAATTCACTGTTCGTTGGGGGAATAGCTTATAATTCATCCATTGTTGTCACATCCTGGAAGACTAGTAAGCCTGGAGCTTTTTTTTTTTTTTTTTTTTTTTTTAATTTTATTTTTATTATTTGCCCAAGGGGTACAGGTCTGTGAATCATCAGGCTTACATCTTTCACAGCATTCACCAAAGCACAAACCCTCCCCAATGTCCATAACCCATCCACCCTATCCCTACCCTCCCACCCCCCAGTAACCCTCAGTTTGTTTTATGAGATTAGAAGTCTCTTATGGTTTGTCTCCTTCCCCATCCCATCTTGTTTCATTATTTTTCCCTCCCTACCCCCCACAACCCCCCACCCTGCTCCTCAAGTTCCTCATATCAGAGAGATCATATGATAATTGTCTTTCTCTGATTGACTTATTTCGCTCAGCATAATACCCTCCAGTTCCATCCATGTCGTTGCGAATGGCAAGATTTCGTTTCTTTTGATAGCTGCATAATATTCCATTGTATATATATACCACATCTTCTTTATCCATTCATCTGTTGATGGACATCTAGGTTCTTTCCATAGTTTGGCTATTGTGGACATTGCTGCTATAAACATTCGGGTGCACGTGCCCCTGAGGATCACTACCTTTGTGTCTTTAGGATAAATACCCAGTAGTGCGATTGCTGGGTCGTAGGGTAGCTCCATTTTCAACTTTTTGAGGAATCTCCATACTGTTTTCCAGAGTGGCTGCACCAGTTTGCATTCCCACCAACAGTGTAGGAGGGTTCCCCTTTCTCCGCAACCTCGCCAACATCTGTCATTTCCTGACTTGTTGATTTTAGCCATTCTGACTGGTGTAAGGTGGTATCTCGCTGTGGTTTTAATTTGTATTTCTCTGATGCCGAGTGATGTTGAGCACTTTCTCATGTGTCTGTTGGCCATTTGGATGTCTTCTTTGGAGAAATGTCTGTTCATGTCTTCTGCCCATTTCTTGACTGGGTTATTTGTTTTATGGGTGTTGAGTTTGAGAAGCTCTTTATAGATTTTGGATACTAGCCCTTTATCTGATATGTCATTTGCAAATATCTTCTCCCATTCTGTCAGTTGTCTTTTGGTTTTGTTGACTGTTTCCTTTGCTGTGCAAAAGCTTTTAATCTTGATGAAGTCCCAATAGTTCATTTTTGCCCTTGCTTCCCTTGCCTTTGGTGAGGTTCCTAGGAAGAAGTTGCTGCGGTTGAGGTCGAAGAGGTTGCTGCCTGTGTTCTCCTCGAGGATTTTGATGGATTCCTTTCTCACATTGAGGTCTTTTATCCATTTTGAGTCTATTTTTGTGTGTGGTGTCAGGAAATGATCCAGTTTCATTGGTCTGCATGTAAGCCTGGAGCTTTTGATTTAAGTATTATAGAATTAAGTGCTTATGTGAGAAAACAGGCCTACGGATAAATAGATGGTAAAATGCATATTAACTACAGCATATAATTACTTAGTATATAATCACCTCTGTGGTTGTTACAGGCCAAATAATAGTAGACAAGTGAGGTGTACATTAAGCACAAACTGTGTTATTCAGAGTTCTGAAACTCAGAATGCACTCACCAAGGAAAGAGGTTCACATGTTATTCATTGTCAAAGTAGCTAAGAATAAATTCTTATTCCCTGAAGATCAAGCCTCCAACAATAGGAAATGCTGTGGGAATGGTTCTTTCATGAATCTAGTGTAGTGACAACTCTATACCCTATAGCTATTTAATGGCTATTTTACATTTTCTTCAGTTAAACCAAACTAATATTCTTTTCTTCCTGTAACATTATTTTAAATTCCGATTCAAAGTTGGGATTTCAGGCCTGGTACTGGTTCTTATGATGATAGCTCTTCTGTCAGACAGCGTCTAAGGTGAACCCCAGGGTCCTCTCCTTTTGGTATGGACAGGACCTATGATATGCTTCCAATGAATATAATTTGGCAAAGATGATAGGAGTCCACTCCCCAATTACGATGCATTATATAATATGCCATCTTACTCTCAGAGTAGTGCTGGAGTTTTAAAGAAGCAAAGTGCAAGGCTGTGAGGGGTCCTGTGGAGAAAGACATGAGGCAAAGAACTTGAGGCAGCGTTTGGGAGCTCAAGAAGAGCCTCTAGCCAGCAATAGGCAGCAAGAAGTTGGAGCCTTGCTCTCATGGTCACAAGGAAATGAATTCTACCAACAACCTGAGTGAACGAACTGGAACGTGGATCCATCGCTGGTAGAACCTTCAAATGAGAACTAGGCCTGTCTGATATATTGACCACATGTTTTCAAGGACCCAGATAAGCAGTGCCTGTCTCTACCCATAGAAACTGTGAGAGAATGAATATACATTGTATAAGCCTCTGAGTTTGTGGTAATTTGTTACGCAGCAGAGGAACTTAATACATTTGCCCAACACATACTTGGTAAATAAACAGTGGCTAAATATCATGAGCCAAGAATTGTTTAGTCTATTTGAGAAGATTACAAGAGAGATAAATCCAGGCACTCAAAGAAGTTATGGTAGGTGATTTTAATACATGTGACTAAAAAAACAACAGGTAAGATGCTATTCTTTCATGCGTACGTAGATACAGGAAACTATTTACAATGTTAAATGNAAAGATTTTATTTATTTATTTCACAGAGGGAGAGAGATTACAAGGAGGCAGAGAGGCAGGCAGAGAGAGAGGGGGAAGCAGGCTCCCCGCTGAGCAGGGAGCCCGATGCGGGCCTCGATCCCAGGACCCTGAGATCATGACCTGAGCGGAAAGCAGAGGCTTTAACCCACTGAGCCACCCAGGCGCCCAGATGCTATTCTTTCATGCATACGTAGATACNAGATGCTATTCTTTCATGCGTACGTAGATACAGGAAACTATTTACAATGTTAAATGACAGCTCTACTTTATGTGGGTTTAAGAACAAAGCAGATTTATCCAATAGCATTGGAATTTTTATTCAGCTCCTTTAGTTAAAGTCTGATTCCACATGCATGTATTTTTGCCATTCTGATATCTGGGATAAGGGATCACCATTATCTACCATGTAAGGATGTATATCCTTGCCATTTCATCCTGTAACATCAGGTAGAAGAGTAAACGTTATACAATTTCACAGACTCTAGAATGCTAATAGAAAATCAGTGACTTGCCTTTGCTCAGGTGCCTTATTAACCTCTGAAGAGTTCCAATTTTAGTATCTATGTTTCTGGAGTGAGCACTTGTTTTGTTTTTGCATTCACTAGCCACTAGCCTACATTGCCAAACATTTATATGAAATTTCTATCAGAGAGTTGCTCACTGTCTTAAATGAAGTTTTCAGCAAAGTTTTTGGAGTGTCCGAATTTTTTGAATGAAGCATGTGAACAAAACAAGTCATACTAACAGGGGCAGAAAGAAAAGGAATTAAAAAGAGGGATGCAGATAATACAGATACTCATTTTAAAAAGGTATATACAATGGTGTTTGAAAACTCTTGCCAGTTCTTTTGTTTGTTTGCTTGCATGTTTTCAATTTCTGAGGCTTTAGGTAACAAAAGAGTGGCTAAACCCTGATATATGATAAAGAGCTTCTGCAGCAATAATTAATATAAAGGGGCACTGACATGAGAATTAATCTTGGAAACCATTCTCAAGGTGATGGGGAAAATAAATGTGCTGTGGGAGTACCCCATAGTACTGCACCATCATTGCTGTGTTCTATCATTGATCATTGATGAGAGCAAAGAAGTGATCACTCACAAGATAGAACTAATAATAGTCTTCAAATATGGAAGGATCTTTACTCACTTCTATGTTTGGTAACCGTCCATGTCAAATGAATAATGAGTTTTTTGCTGCCCCAAAGGGCACAAGCAACAAGCCTCCTTTTCTTTCTTTCCCTGCTGCATAGTAGATGGTACTGGAGGCCAGTTAATTTGCTATCCTGAAATCGTTCCTTTGGATACTGTTTTTTTTTTCCCCCAGATGTAAATATGTGGCTCTAAGAGATTATCCAAATATTAGTAGTGGTGTATGTATGGGTACTATAGACAGGACCAATTCTACCCTGAGGCAGACACCCAACATGACATCACAATTCAGGGAGTCCTTGGCTGTATCAGGCCTGGGATGTGCCCACTGTGTTTTTTCACAGTGTAGTGAAGGTGCCATTGTCAGCATTAGTTCCATTAGTGGGGTCCCACTAAATCAACCCTTCATCCCCATCACAAAAAGACACTCAAGACACTTCAATTATCTGAAAGTGTCAAGGTGCAAGCCTCAGCACCTAGGTAACACGATCCTTGTCAGGTGCATCTTACAGTTTAACCAGCCTCACAGAGACTGAGCACTCTGAGGGCTTTCTTCACCCCTGAACTCTGCTGCTGCACTTTTGCCCTCTTGATGCCCGCTGATCCTCATAATCAGTAGTTTTGTTGTAGACAATGAACATTTTTTCTATAGCAAATAAATTGTAAGCTTTACATAAGATTCACAGAAGAACAATAATTCTCTTTCAAAATAAAGAGGCAGCCATGAAAAATAAACAACTGTTTGGTCCATTATTATTACCTCATTTTTTCCTGGAGGCATTTATTTGAGTTTCATAAGCAAAGTTGATATTGTAAATAAAACTCCTTCGTGATCCCAAGATAACATTTAGGTCTCACAATCTAGATGGAAACACGCTTATGTTGTACAATTTTGATTCCTCCTTTTGTATGAGACTCCAATAATAACATCCCTGTTTCTAATCATGTCCTGAAAAACACCATTTAATAGCTCACCTTTTCCCTCTGAACTTTTCTCTGCATTAAATCCAGTCTTACAAAAGCATAAAGGATACCTATGTGATTACCTAAAATAAATAAGATCATAATCAGCCCCAAAGAAAACATTGTACTCTTCCAGAAATTTCTTACCAGGAATACTCCAAAGAGGAAATAAGTGTGTTTATCTATGGTAATAACAATACAGCTGCCTAGCAATCAAGTTAGCTTTACTGTCATCTTTATCAAGCAGCGTGTTTACACTGGAGACAATCTGAGGAAAGAGAAATCTGTATTGTGATAGCAGTACAATGAAAGTGTATTTCTAAACACAGTCAGCCTCTTGTTTATGAAGCACAATGATGATAACTTAAAACACAACATTTAGATAGACTTGGATTATTAAAGTTTTAAAAATGGTATATTTAAGGCTCAATCATTTTAACTTTTCTCCAAAATCACGTTTTTTACATATTTTAAAAAATATATATAATATGGACTATTTCATTGAAAGGAGGGAATGATCTTGTCATCGTCTCTGTGTGCCTGCATTTTATAGTCTCCCTGCACATGTAATTGTGTCTATCAGTATGTTTGTGCATGTGAGTGTACGAGTGTGTATGAAGGAATAGAAAATGAATTATTTCTTGATTTTGCTCAATAGTATATTTAGGATAATTTATTTTAGAAAAGATAAAACAGGTTTATTTTAGTGAAGTCAATTAGAAACAGATATGTCTTTTTCAATTAAACTATTAACCAATCACATAAAAGCCTCGTTTTAATTTTTTTCCCTGAAGAGTCTCAAGAAGCTGGTGTCTCAAAGGGAATATTCGGAGTGCATTTGTATAAAATAATTATTCTCTTCTCTGACTTCAGTAAGCATACGTAGGCCAATTCAAATGAACCACAAATTTTGTACCACCAGCAGGAAAGCAGGGGCATACAGAAAAGAAGATCTTGGCATTTTGTTAACGAGGAGAGGAATACCAACAAGTAGACAGAAATGTAGGACGTGGGACTTCTCTTTGCTAAGCTATCATATGAATAGTGATGGATCCTAAAGGCACATTGAAGGAGCACTTGTGGAATTTGCTGTCAACTGGCCAAGTAGGAAAGAGTTGAAGATTTTTTTTTTTGAATTATCACTAATGCCTTCCCACAGAACTTATTCCAGGCACAACACTGATTTGGTGAGACTAACTACTTACCTTTACAGTAGTCCTCCCCATCCTTGGGACATAGCAATCATTTTTGCTTTCCCTCCTTTTTTCCAGTAAGCATTTTCTCTACACCAACGTGGATAAAATCACTGTAATAATACTTACACCAATATTTGTATTGAAAATACTATATTTCACTAAGAAAGACAGAAGTGTTTCACAATGTACCTGAGCCGTGTAAAGAGTTCTGGATCCCAACTACAACTCTGTCCCTTTTCTATCTAGCTGAACCCAGTCACGTTATTCAGCTTTTCTGAGAATCATATACAAAGGGGGTAATTAGATATTCTCTACATGATTGATTTGAAAGTTATCTGAGGAAATGTATGTAAAAACACCTAACCTAGTGCTACAAAAATAGAAGAGAGGCCTTAGTTTTATTCCAAGAGAGGAATGTAAGGCACCATACAGCAGGTAGATATTTTTATGAGACTGAAAAACTTCCTGTACTCCAGATGTACAGCCACGAAGATGATGACTACAGCTTTTTAAATGATAGGTTGATTTTCCCCCCAAATAATTTTTGTAATGATAAAGTTGAATTAAAAGGTTAAACATCGGGCGCCTGGGTGGCTCAGTGGGTTAAAGCCTCTGCTTTCGGCTCAGGTCATGATCTCAGCGTCCTGGGATCGAGGCCCGCATCGGGCTCTCTGCTCAGCAGGGAGCCTGCTTCCTCCTCTCCCTGCCTCTCTGCCTACTTGTAATCTCTCTCTCTCTCTCTCTCTCTCTCTCTCTCTATCTCTGTGTTAAATAAATAAATAAATCTTAAAAAAAAAAAAGGTTAAACATCTGCAACAGCCTTGCAGAGTTGTTTGTGTGGCTCATGGGCTTTTGGACAGGAACTTGTAGGTTGCTCGAACCCATGCCTCAGCCACTAATGTTGACCATATGCCAAATACTTTCAGACTGATGACCTGTTCAAATGTGATAGTAACCTCTGAGTAGGTTGTATTATCCTTGTTTGAACACGAAAACACTGAGCCCCAGAGTGATTAAGTGGATCTTCATGGTGACGTTGGGATTTTGCCCAGTATTTTGGAGTCAGAATCAATAGGAACTTTCTACTGTACCATCATTGAACTCTGCTCTATAGTTATGAAAAATAATGGATGGTGGATTGCTAGTGATAACTTCATACAAAATGGATCATGAAAAACCAAAATCTTTTCTCCAAGATACTTCAACTATTAGAAAGAAACCTTTAATTGTGATGGTCAATGACTAACACATTATAGCCCCTGAAAAACCAATGAAACGACAGCAACAATCATAAACTAAAGGCATACTTCCCAAGTACTGCTAAAAAGGAATTTTTACTTATTTATATCATTATGCCAATACAAAGGACACTGTCTTACTGAATCTTTATGATTTATCCATTGGGACAAAAATTGTCAATTCTACAAGGTTCTTTGGTAAATCTGTACATTATGATTGAGATCAGTACCACTATTAACCTTTCTGTTGCCTTCAAATAGTAATTACAGGATAACTATAGGGTAAATCTAGGGCTTTGTGTCCCTGAATGCAGGACTAATTTAAACTGTTCTGACTGTAAATTTGAATTGTTTAACATATATTTTCTGTGAATTAGAAATGCATTTTAATAACTTATTTCACCTCTCCAAATGCATGATTTTCCCTTTTCTCAGAAGTCAAGTGATTTCAAGAGTACGGCAAGTTTAGAATACTCATAAGAAAACTTGAAACAAATCAAGAAACAGTTTCTTCATTTAAGCATGGCTTAAATTGAGCATAAAGCAGGATTCTTAGAAACATCCCATAATTATACAATATCTAGAATTTTTCTTTAATAAGATAAAAATATTCAATCCTTATATTTTAAAGCCATTTAAGTTCTAACTTCAAGAAACTAAACAGTCAAATAAGTAGGAAACATTTAAAATGCAACTTTCTACCCCTATCTTTTACCATTTACTCTTTTCTGTTTCCCTTTTTCTCAAGCACAACCTATGGCATCTATGGCATATCTTGTCTCTCCAATAGCTACTCTTAATTTGTTCCGATATATGCTCTCTATTCTTAATTTGTTCTACTCAAATTCTGTTCTTCCAAATAGAGACAAATGAAACATGGAATATATGCAATCTTTTCTTTTTCTCTCTTTATTCTTATGGTGATCTACTTTCATCCTTTTTAGTATGTGCAATTCTCCCCTTACTCATTTGATTTCCATTTGACCATCATTCCACCTCTTCTCTTTCTTACTCCATTATTAACAATATTAACTGAAGCCTCTTCCCCTCAACAGCCCAACACATCTCATTCCAGTGTTGGGGGTTGATTTCAAATTACCCAAATTCTCTGGTACTAAGTCATGGTTCTACATGGGGTGGTTTGGGAAATCAAAACTCATTGACCTATTCTATTGATAAGCAAAGGATAAGAATAAGACAAGTATAGCAAAATATATTTTGTAAAAAAAAATACCTTGTAAAAGTTCACTGTATGGATTCATATTCACTCTTATAAAAACATGCCCATGTTTGGGCTTGAAATTTTACCCCATCTGTAATGCCTTTATGTCTCCCTACCATATACAGAAAATTCGGGTGGGTTTTTTAAGTTTCCAAATAATCTCAAAGTGTTAAAAGTTTACTTTTATTCCTCATACTCTATAATAAAATTGTTCACCACTCTTCTAAAAAGCTACAACCCACAGTAGTAAAGAAATACTGTTAAGTAATAAAACAAACAAACAAAAAATTTAAAAGTCAGGCAAAAAAAAAAAAAACCCACAAAACAAAACTGCATGCTTTAAATCTTACTTGTTTAGATCCCACGGCTATTTACCGGATGTCTCCCTAAACAAAGAAGATATGTGACAACAATTAAAATGTTGAGAAAGTGATGCTATTAACATAGTGCTACCTAGGTGATGCATGTTTATATTACATAGGTAGAAAAATATCAAATTAAAAAAAGCCCAGATTAGTTATATTTTGGCATTTACTTTCACATTCATTGTTGTAAAGAGCAATTGAAAATATTCATTTAAAGAAAGAAACAAAACATACTATGATTATTCTGGAAAGATGAATGATAACCTTAGAATATTAATTCAATATGCTTTGCAGTCACAATTTTATATGAATAATATTCATAAACATCAAATATTATTAAATTAAAAAAACAAATTTCTGCTGGAAAAGTCTATGAAAAATTCTTAAAAAATGAAATACTCCTTGCACTGTAAACTTTTGTTATGATTTAGTTATTTGGCAAACGTACACAAAGCCTAATCAGTTGCTTTAACTAACATCACAGCATCTCTAGAATACAGAATCTTCCAAAGTATGACCATAATGTGAAAAAAGAAAGAGAAAAATCTGTATCTTATAACTGGGATGAGGAAAAGCCTAACTAAAATTTTAATTAAAATGTGGACTTTTTTAGTAGTATATATACATTTTAAATTGGAGTTGAGAAAGATACAAGTCCATAAAAGTTTAATAGGGTTTCAGAAGTTTCATAAGCCATTTTCAAAACTGGACAACCATGCAGGCATTTTCCCAATTTTTTTTTTTAAGATTTTATTTATTTATTTTACAGAGAGATTACAAGTCGGCAGAGAGGCAGAGACAGAGGAGGAAGCAGGCTCCCTGCTGAGCAGAGAGCCCAATGTGGGCCTCGATCCCAGGACCCTGAGATCCTGACCTGAGCCGAAGGCAGAGGCTTTAACCCACTGAGCCACCCAGGCGCCCCTCCCAATGATTTTCATCAAACCTGTAAACCTATTTTTTTGTTTTGTTTTGTTTTTTCAGTTTGTAAGAGTGAAATTGGAGAAAACAATTAGGAATCCATATGAGTAGCTTAGGCAAATGGAAATATTAATCCATTTCTGTAAATTTCTAGAAAATGCAAACTAATCTTGAGTAATATAAGATCAGTGATTATCTCTAGATGTGGGCAAGGAAGGGGGGAGGAGGCATAAATAAGGGCCATAAATAAACCTTTGGAGTTGATGGATATATCTGTTATATTGATTGTTGTGATGGCTTTATAGGCATATACATATGTCAAAGCTCATCAAATTGAATGCCTTAACATGTACAGTATATTATGTGTTAACTATACCTTAATAAAGGTCTAAAGAAAGAAACCAAAGCATGTAAAAAATATTTTTAATTTAGGATGTGAAATGTATGGTTAACCCATTGGAAAAATTAATGGAGGTAGTTATTACAATTTTTGCTTTAAAAGATGATATGACTGCTGTGTGATGACCAGGTTGGTGAGAGGATTGTTGGAAATGGAAATGAAATTCTTGAAGGAAGTTTGGAATACTATACTAGCAATAGAGGTAAAAGATGCTGGAATGATTGATGATAGAATTAGTAGGTACAAAGAAAAGTCTTTTTTTTCCTAAAGATTTTATTTATTTATCTATTTGACAGAAAGTGAGAGAGATCACAAGTAGGCGGAGAGACAGGCAGAGAGAGAGGAGGAAGCAGGCTCCCTGCTGAGCAGGGAGCCCAATGCGGGGCTTGATCCCAGGACTCTGAGATCATGACCTGAGCCGAAGGCAGAGGCTTTAACCCACTGAGCCACCCAGGGGCCCAATAAATAAAATCTTAAAAAAATAAAAAATAAATAAAAATCTACAATGTAGGAGCGCCTGTGTGGCTTGGTCTGTTAAGTGTCTGCCTTTGGCTCAGGTCATGATCCCTGCTCAGTAGGGAATCTGATTCTCCTTCTCCCTCTGCCTGTAGCTCTCCTTGCTTGTGCTCTCTCTCTCTCTGTCAAATAAATAAATAAAATCTTTAAAAACCCACAATGTAGATAGAAAACAAAAATAAAATATTTCAGTAAATTAATCTAATTTTCCAGTTTAACCTTTTTGTGTCTTTATTATTATTTAATTATTAATTTTTATTATGTTCAGTTAACCAACATATAGTACATCATTAGTTTTTGTGGTAGTGTTCAACGATTCATTAGCTGCATATAACACCCAGTGTTCATCACAACACAGTCCCTCCTTAACACCCATCACCCAGGTACCCCATCTCCCCACCTTCTGTAACCCTCAGAAATTAACCTCAAAGGCTCTTGGATGTTATAGATATTTAGAGTTATCTCACCTAAAGTACATCTTTTAAATAATTTTTATACATCTTTTGTCACATATATACTTTCTAAATCAAATTGGAAGGGAAGAATAATGCTTTGCTAAATTTCTTGAAAAGAAATCAAAATAATTTGGAGAACTTGAACATTTATTCTTTGCAACATGTGCTTGGAATGTGGAAAAAACTGGTAAAATTTGCAGAAAGTAGTTGGAAATTCTGCACTGTGATGTTCTATAATCAGTGGCTCTTACGTACTCATAGATCAATCATAGAAATAGAGTGAATAATTTTGGAAGTGTAGTTTATTATTATAAAAGGAAAATACATAAGAATTTCATGGATTGGTATGGAATGGTGTTCTTCAAAGTCATGCTCAGTTTAAGAATGATTCATTGTAGCCTTGGTTTTGTTAGTTTCCATTTGTTTTAAGCATTGATGGGATCTTGGGGAGTCATGTAAACTTGCTAGATTTTTGTTTCTCCATCTGTAACATGAAAATAATACAATACTTTCAAGGGTTTTGGTAAGAATAAATGCTACAAAGTACACAAAAATGCCTTCTACAGTGCAAAGTATTATAGACTGCAGAAATAACACCACTACAATAATAATAATGAGACATTATGGCTCATGGTGGCACCGGATATTACACTTAACAAATATTCAGTACGGGCGCCTGGGTGTCTCTGTGGGTTAAAGCCTCTGCCTTCGGCTCAGGTCATGATCTCAGGGTCCTGGGATTGAGGCCTGCATCTGGCTCCCTGCTCAGCGGGTAGCCTGCTTCCTCCTCTCTCTCTTGCCTCTCTGCCTATTTGTGATCTCTCTTCCTGTGTCAAATAAATAAATCTTTAAAAAAAAACCCCAAATATTCAGTAGATTTCATATGTGTACTATATTTAATTTCATTTAGAATTTTCCAAGTCATTAATAAGGACTAAAAAGAAATAACACCAACTCTTCAGATATTAATGAAAGAAAGTAAATAAAAGAAACACACATTTAAAAAAAATCTTGTACACAGCTGACTGAATTTTGGGTTTACATAGTAAAAATGAAGTCTACTACCTGCTCACAGTACATTGCTTGGACTGAAACATACTTCTGAAATATAGTTCTTCCAACTCTCTCATCCCTTTCTTTATACTTAGTTACATTTCTAATTTTCCAATTTTTTAAAGGGTTTTATTTATTTATTTGACAGAGAACTAGAGAGCACAAGTAGGCAGAGCAGCAGGCAGAGGGAGAGGGAGAAGCAGGCTCCCCCCGAGCAGGGACCCCGACATGGGGCTCCATCCCAGGACCCTGGGATCATGACCTGAGCCGAAGGCAGCCACTTAACTGACTGAGCCACCCAGGTACCCCTCTAATTTATTTTTCATTCTTTTCTTGATGCTTTGTGATATTGCCCATTTTTTCATTGTCTCACCTTTGTTCAAGATTAAATCACTAATCATAATTTAATAACTACTTAGTTTTTAATTTATTTTTATAAAAATACATACTTTCCTATTTACAAAAACAATTCAGTATTCACTCTCGAGAATGTATAAAAAACATTGATGAAAAAACAGAAAATAAAAGTCATTCATAATTCTTTCACCAAAAGACAACTGCTATTGATTTTTTGGTATATAACCACTAGTCTGTTGTTATGTACAAATAGATATTTTATAAGTTCAGTAATGGCACCTTGTTGCTCTATTTTTTACTTACTTTCCTATGAATGTTTTTAAATAATAGGAGTTGTTTTTCTGCAACATTTTTAGGTACTGCATAGCTATTTTAAATTTTAATTTTAAGGATGAAACATAATTTGATAGACCCATCAAAAAGGCTGTTGTCAGTTCTTTTTTCTTGTATAAGCAGTCCTGTGATAAACATCCTCAGGGCTATATATTTGCATGAATCATGATTATTTCCTTAGGATGAATGCTGGACTCAGTCAAGCCTGCATATCAAATTATAAATTTTATAATACCTATTGCCAAATTGCACTCCATATGAGAGTATCTCCTTCTTCATACCGAAGCTAATAGTAGATACTGTCATATTTGAAATTTATGTTTTTGCTAATTTGATGTATAAAATTGCATCATTTATAGTTTTAAAATATCCCATTGGTTACCAAATGAGTTGAAAAAATTTGCGTCTTTTATTTGTATTTATTAGTTTCTGAAATACTGATTATAATTCATTGTTATCTATTAGAGCACATGTTTTTGGTATAATCACTTAAATTAACTTCTAATATTTTAAAGTATTAACTAAAAACATAAAAATTTGACTAAGAAGACCAATGATGACTTTAATCTTTCCAGGATTAACAGATGCCAAGATTCATCCTAAAACCTGAGAGAAAGTTAAACAGTTTTCTTCATTTACTGAGATACAATAATGATTATAAGTAAATGAATGAATTTAAGTAAGTTCAGTTTTATGCTTCACTTTTTATTACTCTGTTTTCATTCAAATTTGAATCAAAGTTGAATTTATTTTATTGCTATGTAGTCCCTTGCAAAAATTTTTAGATTGTTTACATCAATATATTTTTATTTGCTATTATGTTGGTTATGTTTTACTTTCTCTTCTCTTGAAACTGAACTAAAACTAAATTTTTTCTTGACATGTTACCCAAGTGGAAGGACTCATTGGTGTGGTGAAGGTAAAGACAAAAGCAAGCCTCCAATATCGTCTTTGTGTTTATTTTCTCACCTAGGGTGCCTGATGCTTTGTCCTAGTTTTGATGTCATTTCATAGAATGTGACTTCTTTAAGATAGGTATTACATCACTACAAAAAGGCTACTCCTCTGAGATCAGCACTAATCTCAATGTAATCTCAGGGGAATTCAGGTGTATATTCGTAGGTATGCTTCTTAGTCTTTGACTGAGGCATTTTTATTTCATGATAAAAACAAAAAAATTAGGAATTTATGCAGCTCTAAGATTATAAATCAGCTGATGTTCATTAGAGATTAGAAAATAAGTATGTCATATCTATGATAGCTGAAATAAAATACTTCACATTACTATAGCGTTTTAAAATCTGTTCACTATCTTACATGATCCTCACAATAATCTGGGGTAGGTAAGGAAGATATCGTAGGAGGCAAAAAAATAGTTTTGTAGACATATTTACTTGCCACATGATCTTGGCAACTCAAGTAAGTTCATAGAGTAGTCAGTCTCCTTTTCAGTAAAATAGATATATAAAAGGAAATGATACTTATCTTTCATGGCTTTTCTGAGTTTCAAAAATATAATGGATTTCATCACTTAATACTTAACTCATTCATTGATTTACTTAGTGCATATTTTTGAACATCTACCATGAGTTCAAGACACTAGGAATTACAGTTTGGAAAAGAAAAAAAAATCAAAGTTTCTGCTCTGATACCGATTATATGTTAATGGGTAATGATGAATAGGGTAGTCAGAAAAATTTTGTTGAAAGGTGGTACTATGAGCTGAGATGTGAATAACAGAAGGAACAGCCATGGAAAGAGAAAGAGTGAGGACCTCTAGGAAGGACATGTATGTGCAAAGACTCTGACATAGGAGCAAACTTTAGTGTTTGAAGAACACAGATGTGCCCAGTGTGGTTCCAGCAGAGTAAGCCAGGAAAAGCCTGGTGTTACAGGGGTGGAAGAGGAGGCTTAGGCCAGATCATAGATTATATATAGCTTTGTGTTCATGACAAGGGTTTGGTAAGTAAGGTGGTAAGGTAAGAGGGAGTGGTAAGGTAAGAGGGAGCTATGATGATGCTGATGATGAGGACAATGAAGAAGAAGGAGGAGGAGGAGAATGAGAAGGAGGAAGAAGAGGAAGCAACAAAGGCCAAGTTCATTATTAATTCAATAATTTAAGAAACTGTATTTTTTGTTTTTATTTTTGTTTTTGGCCTAAATATTATACTGCAAACCAGTTACCAAGTCTGGTTTCCTGTTCAGACTCTCTACAGTTTTATTTTCTCTATGTTTTGTTGTTCCCTGTAGTGATGATGGTTTTTCACCTCCTGAACTGAAAGTTGATTATTGCTCTTGATTTTTGCTTGTTTGTATTTCTTTTCTTAAGGCTTATGCCAGTTTTCTGCATTGATTTTAGTGCTGAAGTAGAATTTGCAAGACTTAATAGATTTATTTAAGAATTAGATTTCTGAGATTCTCAACTGCTTTAACAACAGTTATAATTAACAGACATCTTTATAGCTTTCCCACTTTCTACTTATTCCATGCCCCACATCCCTTTTCTTTAAATGAGTCTGTCTTACTACTCATATATGTTAGCCCTATCTGCCAAAAAACAAAACAAACAAACAAAAGCTTCAATTGACATTTTTGGAAGGACAGTCCTTCTCCAGTACTTATCTCCTAAACTATACCTTTTGCTGGTTTTATCCTCATCTGCTTGAGCATCCATTTCTTTTTCTCATTTATGGTTTGTCCCCTTGACTGGATAATCCACTCTCATTGTTGAATTTGTCACCTGCTGTGTTCTTCCCACCACTATTTCAGGTTGTACCTCAGCTTTCCCCGCATAGTTTCTGGCATATATCACAAATCTTGTCCAACCCATTTATTATTTACACCCTCCACTATTCCAGATGCATTGACCAAATGTACTGTCAACCAGGATATAATTTGTTTTCCTTTGCCCCTCATATAGCACTTTTTGTCTGCAGTTAAATAAACAATGATCCCTCAGATCATTAATAATATGCTAATATGTTAATTAATTGAATTTAAATAAAATAAAATTTAAAATAAATAAACAAAAAGCCTTAGTTATAAGAAGAATAAATATATATACAACTCATGCCTTTGCAACTTAGGTTTTCTCTATGTGAAAACAGCTGGTATATGAACAACAAAGCCTTACAGATGCATATGCCCAGTACAAATACTGTAATATTTTTTGTAGTCATCTAGGAGTTTCAAAAATATTGCTTGAGTTTAGGAAGCAATTTTTTTCTAAACTATTGTAAATGTTATGAGTTTTGGACTTCAGCATCAGTTTTACTTTGTAGGAAGATTATAGTGTAATATTAAGAGTTGATGTGAGACTTTCAACCAGATTAGTTTCCTTAATGACAGTCTTTATACCATGTATTTGTATCTTGAAATCTTTAAGTTTCAAAGTTTCTCAGTAAAATCAGAGTACATCTGAAAAATCTTATCACATAAAATGGAGGTGGTGCGGGTAATAATGGGGAGTGAACAGCCCTGGAGGGAGAATAGAATATTTGGCAATGGAAGAGTCTGAGTACCTTCTAAGTATATATTTTACTTATTTTACAATTTCTGTAAGATTTATTTTGTCAAACTTATCCTTAAGATTTTTGTAATATGTTAATGAGTCATACCCTTCAAACTAAACACCGTTTGGCCTATGGCAGTTTGTATCTTACATGAAATGATATTAATATAAGCAAATCCCCCACGATAAAGAAAATATTACCCACATTCAGCTTCTTTACCCTCTACACCAGGATTCATTACTTTAATCAGTAATTTGTTGTGTGAAATCTCATCAAGCTCTCATTGTATATGTAAACATATAGCCCACCATTGGATCTACTATTCCCTGATAAAGCATTTGCTACGGCCTTTAAACCTTCTGCGGAGTAATTGTACAAAACCTCCTTATAAAAATTGATGTTGGAGATCCCTTATCAAATCACTTTTTCCAACACATTCTTTTATTAAATCTTCTAAATTTGTTTCCAAGAATTCCTCCACACTGATAAGACAATCAGACAATATTTGTTGGAGCTCACTAAATTATGTCTTCCATAATACTATTATACACAGTATTTTTCAACTATCAATATTCTCATCACTCCATGTACAAATAAATCACACAGCTAAAATTATACTAGTTTTACTTGACTTTCCATTTACTGTAGGTTATCCTCTTTCTGATATTTCATTTAACCTAAAACAAGAATAAATGTTACAGTTTGGAAAATAAATCTTCACTGAAACCTAAAAAGTTAACCTTACAATGAAATCAGTGATAGTATAGTGTGATATCACAGCCATTTGGTAAATAATACAAGACTGATGATTAATGAAGTCTATTTGTATACTAAAATTACTGTAACACTTTACTATCATCACTCTATTGACAAATATTTACTGTTACTGTGTCTTCTCTAGAAAGGGACTCTGCTAAGTGATATAAGGGACAGAGAGAAGTATTAGCCCTCAGGATTCTGACAATCTGGCCATGATGCAGTTCTCCTGCATTAATTACAAAAGGCAGATATAGGACATGCCAGCTGCATGGTATAGCCATTACATCTCATGAGATGAGATCATAGTCCTGTGGTGGTTAGGGAAATCAATCCAGGAGAGTTAGAACTTAAGCTGGGAGAGCCTGAGATATTATCAGGATCTTGTTATGTTGAAAACGAAAAGAGGGATATAAGGGTGAGAGCGTAAGCAAAGAATGTAAATGAGAGGCACAAGTATACTTCAGAGCCGCATCATCAGGTATGGTAGCCACTAGCTACACATAGCTTTTGAGTCCCTCAAATGTGGTTTGTTGGAATTCAGACGTGTGATGTCAGACTCAGTATGACAAAAGTAAAATATGCCATTATTATCAATTATTCCATGTTGAAATGATCATACTTGAGATATATTGGGTTAAATATAACAATGCTATTATGAAAATTATTTTCACCTGTTTTTACATTTTATGATGTGCCTAACAGAAAATTTAAATTACACACATAGCTCCCATTTGTGATTTGATTTGTATTTCTATTGGACAGCATCAATTTATTGAGTAATTGTAAAGAGGCTGGGTTTATTAAATGTGTATTTTTAAGGAAAATAATCAGGCCAAAAAGTGCTGACTGGTTAGGAGAAGCCAGGGATTAGACATACAGGGAATAATAACTGGACAAAGGCCCACGTATGAGGGGACAGGGTTGAACAAAGCAGTTGGCAATGAGGGAGAGATGGCATGGCAATAGTTTTTTGTGTCTGATTACTTTTGCTCAAAAAATAGTTTTTCTAGATTGTTCTTAGTGCCAGAGACATTATAAAAGAAGACTTTCAGAATAATCAATTCCAGTGACTAGGCATGAAGATAGAAAGAGGGAGAAATCAAATATGCCTGATACTGTAAACTGTGAAGACAGGGAGAATGATGATACAATCAGTGGAAGTGAGGAATTTGATGAGGAAACCTGTTTTGTGGAGAGAAGTTTTTAAGCCCTGGAAGATACAGTAGCAGTGGAGTTCTGATGATGATTACCGTCTGGGTGAAAGGAAGAACATGAAGAACAGGTGGATCATTAAATCTGACAAAAGACTTTGGATCAAGGAATAAATGTAGTTAAGACTCTGGTAAACTGGAAGTGGAATTCAAGGAGGAAATAGTCAAATTGATGATAAAAATTAGATAACCATCTTAATAGAGCTGAATGTTGAGTTCAAGGGTGACAGTGTGATCTCAGGTGATGATGTTTTTATTTGATAGTTCATATGCAAAGCCAAGAACTGAACTGTGGGAAAATACTGACATTTGGAGGCCAGAGGAGGACATTCTACGAAGATAAATTGATCAGTTATGGAAATAGGAGGAAAACAAAGATTGTAGGGGATCATGCAACCTAAGGAATTAGACAATATTGAAGAGAAAGAACCAGCCAATAGGAGAAAATGTTATAAGAAATGTATAAAACAATATAGATAGCATTTTACTATTTAGCATCAAGATATTACTGGGCAGGAATATTACTAGGCAGGAATCTTCAATCATGAAACTAAAAAATGACAGATTTTCCATGGTCCTTGTTTCTGCCTTTGGATAACATGGCCCATACCTGGGCTTTTCTCCATATGCATTTGACCATTTTCTCATTTTCTGGTAAGTATGCCTATGCCATAAAGTTTCTCCTGAATAGTGTCAGATTTATTGTTTCCTGTAGCATATAGTACCTGCATCCTCAATAGCCACTTCTCACAGACTGCCTAATATTATCTTTTTGTATATACTCTTTCTTTTGACTCCAAAACTGTGTTTTTGCACCCCACCTGGCCGCCTCCCTAGGATTACCCTTACTGCAAAAAATTGGTCATGCATAGAGGAAACAAAGCCTATAAAGAAAGATTCAGGGCTTATGTTCACAGGAATAGTTAATTTGGACTGCTGAGAGTCACAACGCTCCCAAGAACCCATATATCATTGGTTTTTCATTTCTCCACTAGTTCATATCCTTTACTTCTCTTCAGGGCCTTTACTACCGTTTGAGAGTGGAACCTTCATTCACATATTCAACAAGGTACTAAAACATTTAGAAGGTTATAAAATGAATTCAATATGCATCCTGCTTACCCCTGATTACAATTTACATGCATGTTTATGTGTCTCTCCTCCATACTTAAATGTCAGATCCTTGAGAAAGGGACTTGTTATTATATACTTTATCAATATATGTATTCTTAAAGCCTAGATGGTTCTTGACACCTGACAGTCAAATCACATTTGCTTAATGAATATATAGATCAATGAAAGTGTGAATTCCTTCCTGAAGGAGCTTACAGACAGAGCAGGGGAGAGAAAATTTGTGCACAAATAACCAGAGTACAAATAGGAAGGAAATGCTGACCAAAGAAGTACTCAGGTAAAAAACATATTAGAAGTTCAGTGGGGAAAATGTCTCTCAGAACAATGTGAGAAGGCTCCTGAAAAGGCTAACATTTGAACAAGACCAGGAGGATAGAACTGGAAGGGTGAAAATGGGTCATGTCCCAGAAGGGAACAGTGCCTATTGGTCCTATATAAAGATTTTTATTCCCTTTCATTTATTAAGGAAAAACACCTACTTTCCATGGCCAGTTAGTTTTTACTTGTGAAATCCTGTGATCATTTTTCCTTTACAAAAAACTTTTATTTTCCGTAAAAATTTCCTTACAATATGTAGCTGCACAGCCGAGTTTTATTTTAAGAACAATGGCATTTTTACCTCCTGTTTTGTGTGAGGGTCTGTGGGTTGTAGGAGATGAGAAAAGAGCTCCCAGCTGCCACAGCCCAACAAAACCCCTGAAAATGATGACTGCATCCATTTCCACCCAATGCCACATTCTGAAAGTGATCTTTTTGAGATGAAGATTGCAAAAAGCTGCTGCTTCTCAAAAATGCAATTGCTTTTCATGATGCGGCCGTTGCTGTCTCTGTGCTGACGCAGCTACCAGCATCGACACCAGCCTGCCTCTGAACTATTAAAGATTTTCTTTCCTAACAATAAAAAGAGGATTCTACAAACACAGTGAGGCCTTGTGTTGAGTAAGCTACAATGGACAAAATGGGCAGTCATGAGGTAAAGATGAATATGAGAAAGAGAAATGGAGACCTCGTGCATGCCCCCAGGGACTAGGCCATGCTCCCCACCTCTGGCTGATGCTCTGAACAGATGTGCATAAATAGGGGTGGGAAGCGGGTATGGGGAAAAAAAATAGATGCACTTGAAAGGAGGTGGCCTTTTCTGGATGTGTAATGTGCTATTGGGAAGAGTTCGGATGTTTGGCCAACGGTTACGTCCCAGCTCCACTTCTTACCAGGTTTTGTTGTTGTTGCTTAACCTTTCCAAAATCAATTTCCTGCAAATGACATGTGCATTAATTATTCCTCATTGTTGCTCTGAGGGGGTCGAGATAAAGTCTGTAAACCTACCTGGTTCATAACAAATGTCAACATCTTATCTTTCAGCTTGCCTTTCTTTACCCTCTCCATCAAGTGCACAAGGAAACCTCTCTGTAAGAGACTTCTCAGACCAGTAGATTCACTTCACATTATTAAAATGTAGGCTGCATTATCTTTCAGTGAAAAGATGGTGCTAATCACCCACCATCTGTAGTGCTTGTGGATGTACTTATCCGTTCCTAATGGAGATGCACTTGTATGCTAGGATGGGCAGCTGTACTCTCTCCTTCTGTTCTTCCTTGATCTTCCTTTCTCTCTTGGCTCAGTGGGCATGGTCCTTAAACATGCCATACAATTGTGCTGTAATCAACTCAGTGTTTTCAGATAAAGGCTTTCCTTTCCCAAGGATATGAAAGGGTTGGAAATACCATATTTCATTGATGGAAAAGCCATGGAAGACATCTGATCCAACCTCTTCATACAGACCAGGAAACAGAAGCCTAAGAACTAGATTACTACTCACCCAAAACTTCAGGAACGTTAATGGTTAGGTTTGGATGAAAACCCAGATTTCTGCTCTTCAACTCAGGGAGTTTTTCTGAGCATTCCCATACCTCTTAAAGAGATACATCCTTCCAACTGTTTTGGAAGAACATACACGCACAGGTAGTCCAAATGTCACATTCAAGGCTAGCCACATGAGAATCTGTAAAGGGACGGTTCAAATTGTGATTATCTTCCAGAAAATACTAGAGGTAACCACTCAGAAGATCACTTTTTCCTTCTTTGATCGGCAAGAATTCTGAATGCACTCATTTAAACACATGTGGGCATGTGCACAAGCACATTAGTACACACACACACACACACACACACACACACACACACACACACACACACACACACACACGTCTGTTCTCTCTGGGGATTAGTTGCCCAGGTGGTCTCATTTAATGACTGCACTATCTCTGGCATAAATCGCCATGACTTTTTGCTGTTGGGACTGCAGCATGCAAATTGACTGGAGTCAATTGTACCTGATTTTCTAAATTGCCTCTGTTATAACAATTCTCCCACTTGGTAATAAGCCATTGAAATCAAACAATAGGATTGATTACACATTCCTCACTCTGGGGAAATGCCATTAGTTTCACCTGAATAAAAACTGCAGAACAGGGCCAAATTTGGGGTAAGGAGTGTACAACATTCTCTAGGAAGCACAGTAAAAATAAGTTTGAAAAAACTTAAACATTTTAGCCACAGGGATTATAACATAAAATAATTTTATTTACAAGTCACATGAAGGAAAACATAAGGGAATGCTTAAGTGAGTATTACTTGGTACAGGCCAGAACTGGCAGAGCTCATACTCAAGCTCAGCTCCTAGGATAAATATCATGCTCCAGGTGAATCCTGGAATCGCTATAGCTCTGCTAGAAATCCATGTATAGAGTAAGTCATCAGCTTGAGATTTTCCAATTTCAAGCCACCAATAACTAGTAGTTAGGAGATCTAGAGAGGAGTCCTAGCCTCTTCCTTAACTAGTTGGTTGATGTTGGAAAAGTTATTTGACCTTTCTGAATCTCAGGTTTATAATTGGGTTTTTAAAAAAACCTGCCTTATGGTTTCCCAAGATTGTTGTGAGGATCAAACGAAGCCATGTACAACAGTGACTTGAAACTGTTAAGTACATTGCAGATGTGAGGGATCATTCTTACGCTGGGTGGTCTTAGTTGCTGCACTTGTGCACAGTTTTAGAAGTTATAAAGCTTAGCGAATGGTGAGACTAGCCTTCTCCTGACCTAAACTCATAAACAGTGGCTGTAGTGTCGTCAGACTAACCCTATGTTTACATCAGTCTCCCATTTACTTTCCAGGGGCAAGTTATCCAGCTGTCAAGATTCACCCGTAAAATGGGCATAGAAATAATACTTCACAGGACTGTTGTGAGAATCATCAGGGAATATAACAGTGTGTGTAGTGTAGGAGACATGAACTCCATGCAATTAATGTTACTTTTTACTAGCAGATAGTAACTGCAACATGCAGGAATATTCACATGGTATCTTTTTTTTTCTGAATCAAATAAGAACTTTGGGTGCCTGGAACAGTATAAAGTCTTGGCCAGAGTTAATCAGATATCTCTCCTAGCAAGAGGGAAGTCTGAGGATCTGTGAAGACTGATGTGGCATTGAGCCCATGGGTCTCATTCCTTAGATGGCAAGTTTCTGGAGTCTGAGATTAGATTTTTTTGCATCTCACCAATATTAATATTCTTAATACCTAGTATAGAGAATGACACATGGCCAGATGCTTAGTAAACACTTTTTTCATGAAGGAAAAGAAAAATCTTTGGTTTGGATAAGGATAAATAGGAATAAAAAATATGAGGCTTAATTCCTCCTGTTGAAACTAAAATTTCTCTCTCCTTTTTATCAAAACATTTACCTTAGAAACCTGTAAATACAAGTTCCTTCCTCTGTCTCTTTAAAGCGTATCTTTTTAGGAACTAAATAAGCCTTTTTATGAACATTGTGACCTAGGAATTTCTTTCTCAAGAACTAGCCATCTCTTGGAAATATAAGTATCAAGGGAGGTAGTGTCTCCATTGCCCATTTTCTGTGGGAGGGTAAGGGCTGAAATTTGGTGGGGCCCTTGCTCCAAGTTCTCAAATTCCCTGCCGTAAAAAGATAAGAGTTTTTTTCTTCACCCCACAACCCCATTTGGATAAAGTCAATTAGTTAACATACTTGCCTCAAGTACCAAGGTAAGTTTAAAATACAGTGATGCTGTCTAGTCCTCTTACTTGAGGTCAAGTTATTTTTTTTTCTCTTGGAAACATATACATAATGGAATGTATCTGCCTGGCCATACCAAAGGTTGAGATTTCTTTGTCTTTGCAATCTCAGTGGATAGGTTGTGATGCATATCGCATTCTGGTTTAATGACTATTCAATATTCTTTCTCTATTACCTTTACAAAGAGGATTTCTGGGTTGGAATAAGATTTTTAAAAAATTATATTTCCCCGGCTTTTTAAGCAGAGCATCATGTGTCCCAATCTAAATGGTATCTGATGACTATGGACATAAAAGATAGCCTGTAGGAATTCTTATCAACCTGACTCTGTTATGCTCTGTAATAGAAAAAAAGCTGCTTTTTCTAGAATATTTCATTTAGAAGCTGCCTTGGCTTTTATTATTGCTTTGGGAATAGACAACACTGGAGTTGCTAGCCCTTCTATCTGAAATAAATACGAGCCCAATTTCATACCTAGTTTAGTGACTGTTGAACAGGTTAAATGAGAAACACTGAGAAGGTATTAACTATTCTTACCCTTCCTGAGGTGAAGACTAATGAAAGCAGGATAAATGTAAATGTTCTTAACTATTTCTTTGTATAGTTATAAACATTCAACATATGTCTACCTTTTTTAGAATTTAACTATATTATTCCTCAACTAAGTAAGACTTGAGAGTTTCAACTCATTTATTCACTATAAAGATGATTTCTCTATTACCATCCAAAGAAAACCTTGATTCACTAACCATGCATTCTTATTGGTCTCTGGGTAGGGTTGCCCTCATTACTTGCAAGTTTTCCAGAAATTTTTTTAAAAAGTGCTTGGGAGTTAGCCTGGAAAGTGGGGGGCTTCCAGAGCCATTTCTAAGCAATGCAATAACTAATTAATGCTCTGATAAGTAGAGGAAGGATTTAAGACAGCTTATTCAAATAAAATAAGTGAAGATATTGAGGTAAAAGGAAAATAACTGTTAAAAAGAAATAAGTGGTTAATTTATAGCCAAGAAGAACCAAAGAGAAATGATTTTTAAATGTAATATGGAATCCTGGATGATATTATGGAATAGAAAAAATTAGGTAAAACCTAAGGAAATCTGAATAAAGTCTAAAATTTAGTTAATAATAATATATCGACAGTAGTTCATTCATTGTAATGTAATTGAATGTACCATTCTGGGAACCTGGGTGGCTCAGTCAGTTAAACATCTGCCTTCAGCTCAGGTTGTGATTCCAGGGTCCTGGGATCAAGTCCCATATCCCCATATTGGACTCCCTGATCAGCAGGGAGTCTGCTTCTCCCTCTCCTACTACCCCTTCTCACGTGCTCTCTCCCTCAAATAAATAAATAGAATGTAAAAAAAATAAATGTATCATTCTTACATTAATAATAAAGGAAACTGAGTGTGAGGTAGAAGAAACTCTTGGGGGTGGGTGGGGAGGTAGAGCTTTGACAAAATCCCCAGGTGAAAATCTTAAAATGTCTTATTTTTTGTTTGCTTGTTTGTTTTATCTCTAGCCCCAGCATAGTGTATACTGAATGAGAATTCTGTTTAATATTTTCCCTTCCTCCTATCCTGTTAATCCCCATTTCCTCCCCCTTTCACACCCTCCTCTTCCATGCACATCCCATTCTGTGAGAGAGTCTAATGCCTCTTGGCTGAGTTTGGCCAAGGTTTGAGAAGAATAAAGCATAGAGCTTACGACAACAAATTTAGCCATTAGTTATTTTCTCATACTTCAAAGAACTGGGATGCTTCCAACTGTCCTTAAAAGTGAAAGTTAAATTGGTTTGAACATGAACGCACAAAGACTTCTGTTCCCACCAGACAATCTGCAAGACTGTGTACTGGGTTAAAAATAAAATTTCATCTACACAACTGTAAGTCCTCTTAATAAACATTAATATCAGGAAGTAATTCATCCTGTGCTTTGTACTTGGCATTCAATCTAGGCCAAGTCTAAACTAGAGATCATATGAATGTGTATCTCAGGATAAAATGAACCCAGACTGTTGGAGTTGGAAAGGATCTTGGAGACTATTTAATCAAATACTTTGATTTTATGGATGAGTAAGCTGAAGCCCAGAAAGGATACCTGGTTCGTCAAAACTCCTCAAATGTGTATGTTTAGATTTTACTTTTCACCAAAAAGAGTACGAGGAATATATATATATATTATATATTATATATAATATATATAATATATAANTACGAGGAATATATATATATATATTATATATTATATATAATATATAATATATAATATATATACATATATATAATATATAATATATATATAGTATATATATATATATATATATATATATATATATATACATATATATAGCTTGTGTTAGTGAATTTGACCTTAATGACTCAACCATTATGATTAACTTCTCCAAGGAGAACTTTTCAGAAATACTAAGCTTTATAAATATGCTAGATGGGAGGGCTAGTTTACTCAAGGATATAACATCCTTACGTGTTATAACTTCAGGGCTCAGAAGAGGGTTCCCTGCTCCCAGCTGAACTCTGAGATTTCTTTATCAGGCAACATTAATTTTTTCCCTAATTAAGGGATTACGATAAAAATATCCTTGGAATGATTCCTTTTGTCTCTCTCTTCTTAAAAAGAGTTGTCAGGTGGTAGATTGAAGCTTACTAACAAAACCAGCCAGAGAGGAAATCCAAAGATGATTGGAGGATTAAGCATTTCAAACTTAGGAGAGTGGAGCAAGTTTCCTTTTTACCAGGGGCAATTTCTAAGAGGTCTGATTTAGGGCACCTTAGAACCACAGTGAGAGCCAACATTGATGACTGGCTGACAACTCAAGCCAAGAACTTCAGGGGCAGTTGTGTGTGGCAGTGCAGCTGGGTTAAGCTATGTAACCTTGGAAAAATTAAGTTTTGTAAGCCTCAGTTTTATCTTCTTTAAAATGTGAATAACTTAACTGGTAGAGGATTCCAGCTAATAAAAAGCATAACAAGATGGAAAACCTTAGCAAATGCTAAATACATTTTTCTTCTTTTCCTTCCTCTATCCCCACTTCCCATGTCATCTCTGGATACAGAATCTTTGAAGGCACATAATATGTCTGAAGAGCAACAAGATGTAGGGTATAAAAGAGATTTAAAAAAAAAAAAAGCATGCCTGGGAAGATAGGAGGCAGGTGACAAGGCTCCACACAAGTGAAAGCAGGCAGTGGGGAAAGAGAGGAGATGGCTGGCTGGGGACTCCCCAGAGATCAGTTTGCAATAGGCTGCCTGCTGTATCATTTTCCAGACTCCCAGCTGCATTCCTTTTATTTTCTTCAGCAAATTCCCTTCCACTCTACTTTTAAACACCCCCAAATAGAAATAATAGGAGCCCAACAGATCTGAACATGTATAAAATTATTACAATTCTTTAAGTGGGGCTAATTCAATGTTTGTTCAATGTATATGATAGCTATTATTTTTATTTAAAAAAATTTCCCTGCCAAGAAATGTTGTTGCTGTTGTTTTTTTCCCCAAGAAATGTTTTTGAATCTCTATGGAGTGCCATATACTTTTAGGAGTTGTTATAATATTTTCGTGAGTATTACTTATAAATAGTACAGGGAGAAAATGGTAAGAAGCTTCTCCCTCTCCCTAAATATTAAAGTAGAAAATAAGAAACTAAGGTATGATTGCTTTCTGAGAGTTGCACTATAAAATAAACATTAAGAATCTAAGTACAGCTATACAAATTCTATACAATGAGCTATATAAATGTACAGGCCTAAAAAGCTATATCTTAAATAGGCAGAAAGTCCTCCCAGCTAAAATCTAGCCTGGAACATAATCGAAGTTATTTACCTCTCTGGAGAAAATGTGTCAATAGGAAGGAGTGTTAGTTAGCAGTAGAAACACAGGATGCTGGGAAACAAACATCGGTAGTAAGTGAACTCCTACCCCACTTAAGGAGTTGCTTTCACGGCCTCCTGATCCAGGTATCAAATCCATTCTGCAGCCCTAATCCTGCAGGGAGGGCAGCTGTTCCCAGAGTGCTCATCTGGATAACTCCTACCATGTAATCTAGGAGTCCACAAATAAGGCCTGTGGGAATCCTGTTGCCAGCCTATTTTTGTAAGTAAATTTTTTTGGAACCTAGGCATGGCCATCAGCTTATGTATCTTCTGTGGTTGTTTTCTGCTACAATAGCAAAGCTATTTGATCACAGTTATGGCTGAAACTGCATGATCCACAAAGCTGAAAATATTTACTCTCTGGACTTTTCTGGAATATGTCTGCTGACCCCTGAAAATTCAGCCAACTTGACTTGACTTCATGCGAACCAAACAACCTTTCGATTCGATGTTTGTTTGTTTGTTTACTCTTGTGAATCGTTTGTACTGGGAGAGTGAGAACTTGCTGAATAGGAGTAAGTCCCTCTGTTGAAAGTTCTTTTGATCTGTTAGGGCTGACTCTGGATAGACTACTGTTTCCATATCTCTGCTCAAAGCCGCTAGCTCCCCTGGTGCTACCGTCAGAGTGTTGTCACTTGGGTTTGTGTGGAGGTCAGACCTTCGCTAGCCAACTTTGGGACTTAACAGTGTATCTTTTTTTTTTCTTTTTTCTGACAACATTTTTCAATTCCTACTTTTACAGATGAGGAAGCTAGAATTCAGAGATTGGAAGAAAGAAGACAAACATTTATTAAGTTTCTACTCTGTTCTAGACTCACAGCTGTTTTCCTATGTAAGGCCATTAAATCTTCACAAGTCCACTGAAGAGATATAAAACTCAAGTGTGTATTTTCATAGATGTGGACTTGGAGGCTTAGAAAGGGTGAGGCCACATGAATTTATTGACAAAGCCAGGACCTGAAACCAGGTGCTCAGACTTGAGCACTTTACTCGATGGTGTTTTCACACGACCTATACTGCCTGGCAGAGTCTCCTGATGCCAGGCTTAAGAAAGCAACACCATATGCCTTGGTCTCTTCTTCCCACTGAGGTGTATTGTTGTTCTTTAACAAGCATGGATTAAGTTAGAAAATCCTAGAGATTTTAAAGGTGTAAAATTTTAAAACAAATCCTGAACATTTATACTGGAGTATAGAATCTTAGCCAGCTACTTTACATATCCAACCATGCTCTTGCATAAAGAGATTGGTGCCACCACAGCCTGATGTTCATAAATAACAGTTCCTGAAAAAAAATTTTTTTCAAAACTGGTTTTGTACTTGAAGCGATTTAAATGTTGTATTTTGAATTCATTGCAGCAAGAACATATTTTAGAATTTCTAAAAGCTGAACAGAATGGAAGGTTATCTATAACATAAGCATAATCACAGTCATAATATCTGTTTAAAATAAAACACTGAAAAGAATTAAATGTTCCCTTCAAGCCAAATTCAAAGAAATTTTGACATAAAATAGACTGTGAACTTGCAGTTAATATTGCTTGCTGGGACACATTCTTTAGGAGTTCCGAGCCTCTGAAAAACTCTCAGTTATTATTATTAATTTTTTTTAGTGCTAAAGGAAACCAGACTTTAGAAAGACCATGTCCCACCCTCTCACACAATGGCTGTGCACTGCCCTGATTTTGATTTGTAAAAGTTCTACCTTAGTGTACTTATTGTCTTCTTATCCATATTGAGAACTCTTAGGTGACAAAGTGCATCTCAATAACACTTCATCTACTGCTAGGCATATGGTAGGTTTTTCACAAAAAATATTTCCAATGCATCGTACTGTTAGGAGATATTTAACAAGTACATCATAGGTGTGAATATATATGGAAATATTTAAAAGCCCCTCTTATCCATAATTAATTCATTTTCCAATTTCTTCCCCTCATTTTTTAACATAGGGAAACAGAACTAAACCCTAAGGAGCCATGAACTCAGATGAGTAAATACATTGACAGTTAGAAGGTATTCAGAAAATTATAGCCACAGAAAGTTAGCACTGGAAGGCACCTCTGAGACCACCCAATTCTCCCATTACACGTGCGGAACATACATCCTAGGAGCATTAATGATAAGCCAAGGCCACAAGACTTATTGGTAGCAGAGTGAAGAGGAACAACCAGAATTCCCGAATCCAAATTAAACTCCTACTGTAAGAGTTCATCTCAACTGTACTGGCTCCCAATAGAAAACAGAAGTTCACATTTCCTTTAGAATTGTTTGTACGAGAAGTCTCTAAAATGTATGAAGTTATTCTAGGTCTCCTTAGTCTTGGCAGAAAAGGGACAGTATATTTCTCAGGAGCCTATTGGTATGGCAGAAATCCGATTTCTCCTGGGTAGAGCATGAAAAGAGGTGTTTACTGGCTTGCGTAACCATACTGCATGTACAAGCTATAGGTGACCCAGAGTCTCAAACATCATTAGGATCTCTCCACATCTCCTACCTGGCTCTGTCCTCTACAGCTGGTTTTTGTCTCTCAGCTGGTTGTTTCTGTGTAGCTGGAATCAGAGCTTTAGCTACTTCAAGGCTTCATCCTTACTGCCTCATAACTAAAGAAGAATGAGAATTCCTCCCCGCTAGTTTTAATGAAGGAAATCCTGGGGGAAAACGTGGATGGGTTCTGGTAAGATCAAATGAATATCTATGGACCGTCCACTGTCACTGAGAGGTTGGTACTAGGACAAATCTAACTGGAATTATGTACAAGAAGGCAGTGGGTAGTGAGGCACTTGGAGTTTGAGAGATGTGAGTTCCCTAAGGAATTGGAGGTGAGGTAACCAGAACAAGGAGGAAAGATATGCTGGGTGGTCAAAACAGCAGGTGCCAGGTGAGAAGTTAGCCACACTGAAGACTTGCTTTTCCTCAAGAGAACACACTAGGCACTTAACACTTCCTTTAGCCTACTCAGCATCTGGACCTCCTTCCCTCTTTCCGGGAATCATGAATCTTATTAAATGCCTTATGGTGGAAGGCATAAGCCATTTTCTACTACCCATTTTCCAGAGAAGTTGAAAATGTCAAATACCTGCATTCTCAGCCTCCTATGTAACTAAGACACAAGAAAATGAGCTAGACACAGCCAATGCCCCAGACTTTGAGTTGGGAATTAATGACAGCAATGTTTGGTTCTCTGGCCATATCCGGTCTGGGGCAGCAGCAGCGGTGGAAGTGAGCTGAGCATCAGTACTGAGAGGTAGCAAGAGCAGTGTCCAAAGGAAGCAGAACTGTAGTTGGAATTTGAAGGTGATCTTGCCTGTTATACAAACTTATTTGCTCCTGCATATTTCTGAGCCTGGTTCTCTAGCCCTCTTTGTGACTCTATTAGTTACCTGTAACTTTACAACAATTTGTAAATTTGTAAAAATTCGCTGCTTAATCAATCTAGTTTCTGTGGCAAGCAACTAAGCTCCAGAAAACTCATGTATTTTAGTATCCTAGGATCAGAAAATTTTCGCAGCTCCCGGTGCTGTTGAGGAACTTAATTACTTTCTGTCTCCTCTAAAAAGTTTTGATTAGCAACTTGCCCTATATTAAGTGTAGCTTGTTTTTAATACTTGATATTACTCACATCAATCAATATTAAATAATTCCAAAAGCATATTTGATAGCCTATGCTATCCACCAGCCGGTACATGTCATTATTAAAGTTCAACATTTCTCTTGGATTTCATTATCAGGATGACCTGAAGGTCACCATAACCTTCTCTGTTTTTCTCCTTCAGTTCTACTAAGGTAAAAATGCCAGGAAATGGTACACTTTCAACTAAACTCTCAGGTGGAACATGCCATCCTTCCCTTTAAAGAAAAATGGTCTGATTCCCAGTACCTCAGAAGGCAAAAGGAAAATAAGCAAGCAAAACAACTAAAACTTAAGTGATATACTTTTAATACATAGCTGGTATTTAATTCAAATAAGAGGAAATATTTTCCTTTGGAACTCTGATATATTTGTGGTATAACTGTGTACCTTAGGTTGCTGCAAATAATAACGAAGATTAAAAAGTTGCTTTTAATATGACAACTTGAGTTTCCAGTCTGGTTTTACAGTTCTAGGTGGAAAAGAAAATTCCAAGTGAAGTTGCTAAGGAATGACAGGAAACCATTGCTAAGGCTAAATACCGTCTGAAAATATACAACATGTCACCAAAAGATTTATTAATTTATCTTCTCTCTAGGCTTTATTTGTTTGGGAAGCTAACACAGATACAGGGTTGCTAAGGATAGATGTCAATGACCCCTACAAGTGGCCGATGTTCATCTGCCACAAGTATTTAAACACACTGCTTGGCTCGGTCCTGTTGAGGACACTTTTATTTATAGCAAAATAGGGTACTATGTGATCTTTCACTACCTCCCAGTGGTACATGGACTGTAGACGTGTTTGGTCTCTCATTTTGTGAGCACGGACTAGTTTAGGCACTGCTGTCTCCTCCAAGGCGGGGCCATGTATAAAAAGAATGACGGTCTAACTTAATAATCATAGCAGTGTTAAATAAATGTTACACTTTAGAGAAGTAGATCTTAACTTGGACTTTATCAGGAACCATCAAGTCATTACGTACTGACGATACCAGATAAGGCATTTTCACAGAAGAAGAATACACAATAATTATCTGTTAAAACATTTTCTCCTAGCTTCTTCTCTTCTGCTTTTTACTATAAGTTTTAGTGGGAGCTAATCACCTTTTAAAAGGAATGACAGATTCCCTTGAACCTGGAGAATACCAATGAAATATTTACTTTTGGTATATTGTCATATTAGCTTTTTAATAAACATTACCCAAGATAACACTAGTCAGATCATTTTCTGAGAAGTACCTAGGACAATGATTTTGCTTATAAAACAGAATCAAGATGATCAACAGAAACAAGAGACAAATGAATCAAGTGGAGACTCTTGATGATAGAAAGTCAGTCAAATCATTCAGAAAAACCATGCCAAAGAAATATGATTGTCATTTTCGGCTAACGAACTAGACATGTTCTGTTACAGTCCAAATTAGGAACATGAAATACATTCTACTACCCCGGGAATTTTAGAGCACTTAGGTGATACACAAGTGACATATGGGAGCTCATTAAAGGAAGGTGAAGTTATGAGCACCCAGGGTCTTGCTAGAAATTAAAGCTTTAAAAAAAAAAAAGGCTTCAGGGGTCAGTTGTCTTGATTGGAGGATGGTCTTCATCTTCCTTAAAAATAATCCAATTTGCTTTAGCACTTCTCAGTTATCTTATTGATGGAGTATTGACAACTACTGCGGATTTTTAAGTTGCAAATGTGTTGGGGTGGGGATGGATGGAGGGTGGTGATTTGATTGGTTTTGATAGGCAAATAATAAAAGCCACTGGAGAGAAAGACCACAGCACAGACTGCTTCTGTGGTTTCATCTGACTTTATGGTCACAGTTGAAGTGGCAGGAGCAAGGATAGCCCGTGGTTGCTCCTGTGCTAAGGAAGCTATGTGTAAGCTGAGCTTTGAATGACACATTATTTCCTCTGTGCACCCCAATCTATTTTCTGCCTGACTAAGCTTATAAAACTCTGCATAAATTCTCCCTCTCAGCCTGTTCCATAATCCTATGAACACATTGTCTTCCTGTTCACTCCTTTAGCCAGCAAGTACCAGCTGTTGGATCCTGGAAACATTTTATGTTAAAGAAAAAAAAAGTAGAGGATCAGAAAGCTCTAAAAACTGCAAAATGCTTGAGTTATGCAGATGTTTTAAGGTGGTGAATATTTGACCTTCATAAAGGAAATGATTAGGCTTCCATCAATCATACACTGCCATACACTTTGCTGAGATTAGTTTATCCAGACACTCCTCAGCTGCCTCAGTTCTGGAGTCTGTTAACTAATCCAGTTTTGTTTGTTGTGTGCTAAAGAAAGGATACAGTTTAAGCTTAAAAATATGAACAAAGATATAAGTATCTTAACATAGCACTCATGCTTTATTTTATATAAAAGCGCCATAAACTTTATTATCTATATTGTTCAGTTTCAAAAGGAAAGCGGAAGGCATTTGATAATGTCTCTCTAATTACTTGAATGCACACTTCACGCCTCAAATACACAGGAAGGCTGGTTGCTATAATTAGAAGTTATAAGAAGACGTAGTTTATGTTAAGTTGTAGCTAATTACTTAACTAAAATGCCAGTCTTTTGCTATCCTACAAGGAAAAATATCCAATAATATGTAATTTAAACATTATGTCAGAGAGGGAGATGTGGTGATTATAATGTGAAATTTCTTTTAAGAAATATTGGTGGCTGGTATTGAGGACTGAATAAACATTGTTTCCATTTGGAGACTTAATTGAGGATATATCTGGAAAAACAACTCAAATCGCACTCCAAGTAGTTTGAATAGAGCACTTATGCACATTCTATTACTCATGTCTTCTTATTAATTTTATGGATAATTTTTAGGAGGGATTGAAAACTAATTAAATAGATGATAATATTCTGTAATAGGAATCATAAAACTTTTTCTTTAATGGACTACATAATAAATGTTTTAGACTTTGCAGGATGCTGAGATCTCTTTTGCATCTATGCAGACAACATTATAGTTGTAGTGGGAAACCAGGCACAGACAGTCCGGAAAACATGAGCTTGGTTGTGTTTCAATACAATCATTAACATTGCCTCCACTCAAATGAAACTCAAAGACCCTAAGACTTTGAGATTGGAAACAGCCTAATCCCCACCATCTTGGGCATTAGAAATAACTCTGTGAAGCTACCTTGAAAGGAATGCTTCCCATATCACTTCCATTTTGATCTCAGAGTTAGCAAGATATGCTGTGAGATTTTGCAATGGGAAGACCATCACACTGAGCAGGAAACAGGAGACATGCCTGCCCCCTGTCTCCATCATATAGCAGCCACGAGCACTGGTGCAATTCATTGCCTCACTAGCCTTGTTTTCCTCACCTCCAAAAGCTACGAAATTTCTTTCCTAACAGAGGAGGGAGGCATAAACCTCATATGGCATTTGAAAACTTCCTTCTTTCAACTTATCTCCCAAGTAAAGCAGTGTTCAATGGATCAATGAGACCGTACGGTCATAACACTGAAAGTATGTTAGTATAATAGTTTCATTTTAGAAATGAAAGCAGTGAAGTCCAGAAATGCTGAGTCATACAGTTAACAGAAAATGACAAGACCTGGGCTTGAACTGCAGACTTTTTTCCCTTTTCTAATTTTACAACACCATTTCCCAACACTCAAAGACAATGTGTTCACTGTCCCTACACACCAAGGATAAAATGCTAACCATTTAAAAACACTAAAAGAAAAATTATATCAATTATACATCATTCATGTAAGGGCACTACTTTATTTTTTCCTAAAAAAGAAGATGTAGCCTTCCGATTCCTAAATAGGGAATTTTTCCATGCCCTTATACAGTCTCTTAGCTGTCAAGGTCATTCTTTATAGATATTCACTATTTAGCAAATACAAATAAGTAATAAATAAAAATTATTATAACAATATTATGAATTTATGAGGCCTAATAGTTTTGTAGTTTTGTTTGTCTTTAAGCATAAAGGGATCTATTTAAAATAGGGCCCATTTTATTAAAAGGGATGCTTTCAGTTTGACCAACATGAATTGCCTGAAATGTTTCATTATGCAGTACAGCATGTTTATTCAGGTGAAAGTATGCAGAATATTGCATATCTCCAAACACATTGATCTAAATGCAAATGCAGTTAAATGTAAAATCCAACCTTAGTGTCATTTGGTGTTACATTCTGCTATCAAAATTTAGAGGTATTCTTTATTTTTTTTTCATTTCTTTACAGAGAAATTCAGAAATCAATGCCAATTCTAGGAAAAACTTATAAAAATAGAGGTAGAACATTTGAAATTCATATGACTAAATCATTTAGAAAGCTTTTTTTGCAGGTGTAGAATATAAATTAATGTTTAGTTTGTGACATAGTCATTACAAAAAGGGATTTGATAGCTTCTAGAACCTATGACGATTATAGAGTTTAAATGTAAGAGAAGGGCAAGTGGCTTCAGGTCTTTATTTTACCCATTTGCAGGACTAACCAGTTTATTTTCTACCAAATTCATTTAAACCAAATTGTTTTGGGGCAAGTTGTACTCACTCAAAGATAACAGATCTTCTTGTCTCCTAATCCTACCTAATCAAAATTATGTATTCCCAGTCTCATTGCTCTGTTGCCACAAGGCATCATAGTGAATCTAAAATAAATGTCATATTTGTGATCTCGGCATGGAAATTAAATGCAACTATCTCAGTTTTTCAACATGAATACTGAAATGTGGTAAGGCAAAATAATTTGTTTATGATACTACTGACTGACTGAATCCAAGATTGGAACCCATGTCTTTAGTGTCCTAACCCACTATTCGCGGGGGTATACTGAACACGCAGCTTGAAATTATAAAGGAGTCACTGGTTTCCACTGGGTAACTTCATACTACTTTTGGAAACTACATTAGCAATTTTATGCCACTGGAGGCATATGTTTCCTTCATAGCAATAAAAAAAAATTTTATTAGGCTAAATGAAGTAATATTGAAAAAGAATAGGGACATTTTAGCCAACTGGCTGAATATGCCTGCCATCTCTCCACTGTCTATACCAAATAATTTTATTAACTGAAAATTTCTGGTTAACTTACTCATGTAATGAGCTACGTGTCCTTTAAAGTAATTTTAGATAGTGGATGACATTTTTCAATAGGAAAAATATAAAGTATCAAAAATATTTCTTATTTGCTAAGAGAGTAGACCTTAAATGTTTTTATCACACACACACACACATACACACACACACACGTGCACACGTGCATGCACACACACACAGAGTACTAAGGTACAAATATATTAGTTAATTGTAATCATTTCAGAGTGTATGCATATCATCAACCAGTATACTCTAAGTATATGTAATTTTATTTGTCAATTATTCCTCAATAAAGCTGGAAAAATTTTAAAATGTATTTCCTATAGAACAAGTTTTATATTGTGTGTATATGTGTGTGTGTGTGTAAAAGTCAAATATATTGATCTTTGTTTCCCAAAGAATAGCATCATGCAGTACGTTGAATATTTTTCAAGATGTTTGAATTTCAGAAATTTTATAATATTTAACATAAGTATAATACAGTGGGTCAAATCATGAAATCTGGTCACAGAGGCTCAAAGTCAAATTCGGGCTCTTTCACTTAGAACTGGTATATGACTAGGGCAATTAAGAGGCAATCCTTAGAAAATTCTAAGCCATGTACTGGTCATATTGTAAGTTCAGAAAAATATGCTAGTTGTTTGGTGAAGATGATGATGGTGGTGATGATGATAATGATAATGACCTTAGTCAGTTTAGACTGCTGTAGCAGAATACCATAGACCCATGGACAGTGTGCTTACACAACAGACATTTATTTCTCACAGTTCTGGAGGCTGGACAGCCCAAGACCAATGATCCAGGAGATTCGGTGTCTTGTGAGCAACTATTTCTGGTTCATAGATGGCTGTATTCTTGCTATGTTCTCACATGGCAGAGGGCTAGAGAGCTCTCTGGAGTCTCTTTCATGAAGCTTCTACCCTCAGGCCTTATTATTTCCCCAAAGCTCACCTTCTAATACTAGCACACTGGGGGATTTTAACATATGAACTTAGGGAGGATAAAATATTCAGTCTGTGACAATGACTATGATGATGATATTGATGATAATAATGATGGTGGTGGTGGTGGTGGTGATAATGTCTGTTCCATATCACTAATCCATCCTGGTTGAGTCAATGGGTTCGGAGAGTTGATGTGTTTAGAATATTGTGGCTATCATGAGAAAAGAAGACACATATACAAAATTGATTTTCTTTTTTTGTGAATGAAAATGGGAGGCTACTGAAAATTTTGATTAGCAGTCTAGGTAGATTAGGTTTAGAAAGTAATTCTAATGTATTCATGGTGTAGTCATTTTTCTATGGACTGAAACCAAGCTATAACTGACCAGCGAGACAATTTTTTAAAAGGATATGAGATTAGAAAGGACCCTTGGCTAATTTCCTATTAAAAATCAATATTCTTCATACAATTAAGAGTCAATTTGATAATATTATAAACAAGAAAGCAGATTTTTTCTTTTATTTTTCCTTTTAAATTCAAAGTCAAATAACAATGACAATAATAAAGCTACTAGATCGCATTGAGCAACCAGTACATGTGCTAAATGTCTCAGACATTGTGTGAAGTATTTAAAAACATCATCTCATTTAATCCTCTGCACCAATCCTATGAGAGGAGTTCCATCATTATTTCAATTATACAAAATAGAAAATTGAGGCTCATAAGAGTTAAATCACATTCCAATTGCCAATTGGAATATCTCAACTAATAAATGAGAAATTTGATATACTGAAACATTGGTACCTCATTCAATTTTGAAGAGTTTAGCCAAAGGGTATACCAAAGTATTTATAAGTAAATAGAAGGGATAGACTATGGAGGGCCACAGAAAACAAGGGAATTTTCTATTTTTTAAAATAATAATCAATAAGTGTGTCTTTCTAAATAAATACAATTTGAACTAGTAGATATAAAATTATTATGACTTTTACCAGTAATCTTTTGTGACCCCTTCTGCATCTGGCCTTCGTAACTTACTAGGTCATGTCTCATTACAAGTCCATGGAAAGAGTTTTTCCTATGGACAGGAACACACAAGTCCAAGAATCTAATGGTTTCTCCTGCTGCTCCTTATCTCATCATTCAGCAATCTTCATGAACTATGCTCCAAATCCATTTTGAGTTTGGCAATATTCACTATTATATTTTATTTCACTTAAACATATTCATTTATACATTAGATACTCATGTATTTGTCATTGTTGTGTGATCTAGTAACTCAAAGTTAAATAAAAATATATCCCTGCCCATGAAGAGATAGGCAGGAAAGAAAGTAGATGATTTTAAGATACCGTTTTATATACTGTGCTACAATTGTGCAAGACAACACAAAGAAGGAGGCTAGCCAAGTGTCCTGAAAGAGATGATCCTTAAGCTGAGTCTCAATATATGATCAGGTAGCTGCATATAAACATGATATGCAGCCTCAAGTGTTCATAAAAAAAAAAACAAACAAGAAAATTGAGGATTTGACAATATCAAGTGTTTTCAAGGGTCAGGACCTGTCAAATATTGCTGGTGACAGTGAATCCTGCTGCATCTATTTTGAAGAGCAGTTTGGCAATATCTAATAAAATTATAATGAAAATATGTGACAATAATCTTTTTTTAAGTCTATAGCTAGACAAACTTTCACTTAAGTGAAAAAGTGTATACAAGAAAAAATATATAAAATATTCAGTACAGCATTTTCTATAGGAGCCTTATATTAGAGAAATATCTGTGTTCATCAATAGGTATATAGATAAAAATATGACAGATCATACTGTGAAACAATACTCAAATTCAAAGTGATGAAGTAGAAAAAATTACGTATCTTAATATTGACAAATATCAAAAACATAATGTTGAATAAAACATTTGCAGAATGATAAATATGATATAATGATGTTTATGTGAAATTAAAACAGCAATGTTACATAGTAATGGGTATATATGTGTATGTATATGCATGTATGTCTGTGTGTATATGAATAAAATTATAAGAATGGATAATTTTATAGCAATAGTTGCCTCTGGGGAGGAGGATGGGGTAGTAGGATAAAATCCAGAGTTTAAAGGAAACTTCAACATTGCTTGTGATGTTTATATCCTCTATTAAAAAATAGAGAGACTAAGAATATGAAAAATGCTAAAATTTGTTATGTTTAAAACCCTAAATTGGGTTTACAAATATATCTCAAAATGAAATAAAACAAACAGAAGAATAGAGTGAGCCAAGAACAAGATGGCTAAACTATTAAAAAGAATTGAAGTTGAAAGGGAAGGTATGGGAATGATCTGGGCAAACACATAGTGATGTGAAATAGGCTGTGGCGTTTAGGGAACACATAATTCACTTCAATAGTATGGAGTGTGAGGGAGGTAGGAAGTGGGAGGAGAAAAAACATGACAGATAAATAGACAGACTATGGAAGGCCTTACAGGCCAAGTTAAGGTATTTGGATTTCATCTGTAGGTGGTTAAAAGCTTTTGGAGGTTCTGCAGATGGTTGATTCAGGAATGATTTTGAGGGTATAAGAGCTATTCTAGGGTTCTCCAGAGAAACATAATTTATAGGATATGTGTGTGTATGTGTGTATGTAAGGGGAGGGGGGAAAGGGTTATTTTAAGGGGTTGTCTCACATAATTATGGAGGCTACAATTCCAAATCTGAAGAGTGGGCCATCAGGCTGGAAACCCAGCAAAGAATGCCACTGATGTTGCCAAGGCCTTCAGCATGGAGAGTCAGAGAAAAGCCAATGCTGCCTTTCATGTCTAAAAACCATTCTTCCAAGGGGCACCTGGGCGGCTCAGGTGGCTAAGCGGCTGCTTAAATACATTTTCATTGCCAATAAATAATGAAGAATGAAATCCAATGATGCACAGCTCTGCCTCATCCATGGAAAACTTGGCAATCTTGATAAAGAAGACTGGGGGTCATCAAATGTTTTATAAGCATAAACTTCATTCAGCCTAGAATCCCAGGAGTATTACTACCCAGTAAAAAAGTAAAATGGTCCTTGGAAGCTTTAAATCTCTCTCTGCCAAATAAATAAATAAATAAATAAATAAATAAATAAATAAATAAATAAATAAATAGTCTAGTTGGCTCTCTTAACATTTATTCTTTCTTTGTGATAGAACAGCAATACCTTAATACATTTTATCAGACATTTTGAATCAAACCGTTCACCAGAACACAAAACAAATGGCACAGGGAGAAACTCAACAGAGTAAATAATCTGCAGAACATTTGCTGAAGAACACTCATAAGCACTCACTGAGAATGTATAGAGTGTCACACTGACTTTCTGACATGTATATGTAAATGTATACATTAAATCATGTTTACCATATCATCTGTTTTTATGAAAAAATATTCTAGTATGTATGCTGGAAGTAAAAACAAAATATATGGGGGTGTCTAAGTGGCTCAGGCAGTTAAGTTTCCAACTCTTGATCTCAGCTCAGTTCTTGATATCAGGGTCATGAGTTGAAGCCCTGCATTGGGTTGCTCTCTGGGTGTGGAGCCTACTTAAAAAAATGTACATATATATATATTTATATATACACACACACACATGCATACATATACATATACACATACACATATACATATAAATATCAAGATGATGTTTCCACTGACTGCAATACTGACCTTTTGCTGAGGTTTTGTGTACATTGACCCACAATTTACTAACTTAGTGATCTCAGGTAGATCACTTATGCTTTTATATAGTCACCTTAATATTTCTCTTTCTTCATAGAGTATCTATAGAGTATCTGTTATACAGTGTTTGTAATAATTAGATGTTCATGAAAATCTCCTGGTGAACCTTAAAGGGTTCTACAAATACATTGAGCATTATGGATAATAATCTGATTATAGGAAACAGTATCACATATTCTAATGTATAAAGATTTTTTTCTCAATACGTCAATGAAAAAGTTGAATGCATCCAAAAAGTTATTCTTCCATTGAATTAAAAGTAGTCTGTTCTTCTAGGGACTATCAGTGTTGGCAATGCTTTTACTTTTTTTTTTTCCCCCCTCAGAATCAGAGTATATTTGAGCTGAAAGGGAGCTTGGAGCACATCCAATTCAATGTCCTTAATTCTCCCTCCCCCATCTTACCATAATGTAAAATTTAATGTGAACATAAAACTTTCTACATGGCTTAAATGGATTTCACTTTGGAAACTATATGTTAAAATGGATTTCAATTCTATGAGGATACAAATGAAGCCTGAAATTTTAGATTCAAGAATAAGAATCAGATTTCCTAAGGGATATTTTTGGTAAGTGAAGAATGAAAAGGATTAAAATAGAAAGTTGTTGGGTATTTTTGACATGTTACCATAATAATGTCTGACAAAATGTATACATGTTAAAAGGATATATGGTCATTATTAAAAACATTTGAATAGTATGAGGGTAAGTGAAACTGCAGAGAATGTGGAGGGCATCATCAAAATTCTTAATTCTCTGTTATCTATGAGCTAATTGTTTATAATGTAAATGCTTAATCCTAACCGTTTCTCACTGACACCAAGCATGCTATTTCCCATAATTATACCAGGTGTGTGCAAGGAATTGAAAATAATTATAATATTAGCCAAAGTAAGACATGATTAGGGTTTACATATTTTGGAAAAATTGAATATAGGCTGTATTCTTGAGGCAAAAGTTAACAGCTTCTATTATTTTTGTCTTCCTTTATTGTAGGATTTTCTAACATTTACAAAGATTGCAAATCCATAATATTTACAGACTATCCTAAAATGGAGTTATAAGAAAAAAATTCATAGTACTTCTTTTTCATAGCACTTCTTAAACATGTCATTTACCTTATCATGTTTAGAAAGAGAAATATTGCAAATAAATATATACTTAAATCTTGAAAACAGAAAATAAGGGGGCAAGTAATGCTTATATTTATAATGAGTATTTTGTTGTTGTTGTTTTAGCAATATGCTCTATGGTGGATTCGCTTTGCTCATCAACTGAAGGAACTGGATTAGAATAAAGCAGTATCCTTTGCAATGTTATGGTTCACGAACCATGAAAAAGCAGTGAGCTTTTGTTTTGGTTCTTATTGGCGTGAACTTGCATTGGACTGGCCACATCTCTTCGAGAGATAGCTTAAAAAATAATCTCTATATGATTCTATGGGTCAGAGAAACATAGTAAATAGTGTCCCTTTATCCAAGGGAAGAGGAAATCAGTGTTAGAGGAGTGTAAAAGAACAAGTCATGAAGGAATAAATGACATGTTGGCTTTGGAAAAAGGAGACTGCTTCCTCTCAAGATGAAGCAGAAGAGGGAAGAATGAGGAAGAATACGTAATACATTTATAGTGGAAATCAAGATGCACACCAAAATATTTTCATTTGGAGCAGAGGGGATTTGACAGAACTTAGGCCAGAGAACTTAAATCTTCTCAGTAAGAAGTGGGTCTTAGGCTTAGGAAAAAGAAATGGAGAAAAACTTGTTGGTCCTAAGAGAGTTGAAGCAGTTTGCAATAATGGCTGTGAGTCACTAAACATGGAGAAAATATAAGGAGAATAGAAAGGGTGTTGGGGTGTAATGAGGACCTAGTTGAGGTTTGAAGTCAGTGAGACAGTATGTTTGCACTTGTCAAAGAGGAAAGAAAAGATGCAGGGCAGGTAGCTCAGGGTAGGCAGCCAGCCAGCCACAAGTTCCTAATGTGGGCAGCATTGAAATGATTCATTAGCATGTTAAAATGAGATAATGGAAATACAATATATCAGTACCACACTGTTTTGATTATTGTGCCTCCTGGTTTGGATGTCTGTTTCCTTCCTGAGATTAAGGGAGTTTTCAGCTATCATTTCTTCAAATAACTTCTGTTCCCTTCTCTCTCTCTTCTGCTTCTGGGATCCTTATAATGGAAATATTATTATGCTTGATGGTACCACTGATTTCCTTTAACCTATTCTCTTTTTTATAACTCTTTTTTTTTCCTTTTTGCTGTTCTGCTTGGTTGCTTTCTATTACCCTGTCTTCCAGTTTCCTAATCCATTCTTCTGCATCCTCTAGTCTGCTACTGATGTCTCCGTGTGTGTGTGTGCGTGTGCGTGTGTATAGATATAGATACAGATGATATAGGTATAGATATAGGTATAGATATATAGATATATGTTAATTTCAGTTGTTGAGATACCAGATGGGTTCTTTTTAATATTTTGTATCTTTTTGTGGAAGGTGTCATTGACATCTTCTACTCTTTTCTCAAGTCCAGTGAGTATTCTTATGACCATTATTTTGAATTATAAGGCATATTGTTTGTTTCAGTTTCATTTAAATCTTTCGCTGTGGTTTTATCCTGTTCTTTCATTGGGAAAATATTAGTTTTTTCTCCTCATTTTGTGTAACTCTCTGTTTTTTTTTGTTGTTGTTGTTGTTTTTGTTTTTTATGTATTAGGATACCCAGCGCCATTTCCTGATATTGAAAGTAGAGGTCCTGTGGCGCCTCGTAGCATAATGCCCCTGTTCACCAGAACCAGGCACTTCAAAGGTACCTCCTGCGTGGGCTGCATACACCCTACTGTTGTGGTTGAGCCACATTTGCCTTTAGTATAGTTGGCTGTAATAGCCCATTTTCTCTGCTGTACGTACATTTGACAGGGTTCAGTTCACGTGCTTTCAAGGGGTCTCTTTGGGGCACTGTGGGCTTATGGTTGGGTGATGTTAACAGTCAGAACAGATGTATGCCCTCAGTCTATGTGTTGGGGCTGTAGTCACACAGACTGCAGGGTGTTTTCCCTGTGCTGCCACCTGAGAAGCTTTTGCTGGTGGGTGGGGCTAGCAGTGAAACCAGATGCATGCCTCCAGTCCCTCTGCTGGGACTGAAGTGACAATGATCAGCAGGGTGCTCTCTCTACATTCTTTTCCCCATTTCGTGTTCATGGCTTGGAAAAATAAATATTGTTAAGATGTCTATACTACTCAAAGCGATCTACAGATTCACTATAATCCCTATCAAAACACCAACAGAATTTTTCACAAAACTTGAAAAAAATAATACTAAAATTTGCATGGAACCACAAAGACCCTGAATAACCAAAACAATATCGAGAAAGAAGAACAAAACCGGAGTTATCACAGTAATCTGGTATTCTTGATTATGATATAAGATGAAACTTTAGTAAGCAAAACAATGTGGTACTGGCACAAATATAGATTCATGGATCAATGGAGCAGAATATAAAGTCCAGAAATCAACCCACACTCATATGGTCAATTAATCTCCAAAAAAAAAAAAAGCAGTAATATACAATGGAGAAAATACAGTCTTTTCAATAAATGGTGCTGGGAATACCAGACAGCTGCCTGCAAAAGAACAAAAGTGGACCACTTTCTTTCACCATACACAAAAATAAGCTCAAAATGGATTAAAGGTCTACATGGGAGAGCTGAAACCATAAAAATCCTAGAAGAAAATAGGCAGTAATCTCTTTGACATTGGCCATAGAAACATTTTTCTAGATATGCCTCCTCAGGCAAGAAAAACAAAAACAGGGTGCCTGGGTGGCTCAGTGGGTTAAAGCCGCTGCCTTCGGCTCAGGTCATGATCCCAGGGTCCTGGGATCGAGGCCCACATCGGGCTCTCTGCTCAGCAGGGAGCCTGCTTCCTCCTCTCTCCTCTCTCTCTGCCTGCCTCTCTGCCTACTTGTAATCTCTCTCTCTCTGTGTCAAATGAATAATAAATAAAAAAAATCTTTAAAAAAAAAAAAGAAAAAGAAAAACAAAAACAATGTTAAACTTTTGGGACTACACCAAAACAAAAAGTTCTTGGACAGTGAAGGAAACCATTGACAAAACAAAAAAGAAACCTAATGAGTAAGGGAATATATTTACAAGTGATATATCCAATAAAGGGTAATATCTATAATGCATGAAGAACTTACATAACTCAATACCTAAAAGAACTCCAGATAAACAAATAATCCAGTTAAAAATGAGCAGAGCACCTGAATAAACATTTTTCTTTTTTTAATAAATATTTTATTTATTTATTTGAGAGAGAGAGATAAAGAAAGAGAGCATGAGATGGTGGGGGTCGGGGGAGAGTCAGAGGGAGAAGCAGACTTCCTGCAGAGCAGGGAACCTGATGCAGGACTGGATCCTGGGACTCCACGATCATGACCTGAGACAAAGGCAGTGGCTTAACCAACTGAGTCACACAGGTGCCCTGAATAGATATTTTTCCAAAGAAGACAAACAAGTGTCCAGCAGATTCATGGAAAGGTGCTCAACATCACTAACAGTTAGTGATATCAAAAACCACAATGATATATAAATCTCACACCTATCAAAATGGCTAGAATCAAAAAGATAAGAATAACAATTGTTGGTGAGCATGGAGACAAAAAAGGAGTCCTTGTACACTGTTGGTGGGAATGCAAATTGGAGAAAACCACTATGGAAAAGTTTGGAAGTTCCTCAAAAATTAAAAGTAAATAATAAATACATTTAATGTAAATAAATACATAAAAATAAAATTACCATATGATCCAGTAATTCCACTACTGAATATTTACTCAAAGAAAACTAAAACACTAATTTGAAAAGTTATATGCACTCACAGGTTTATAGCTGTGTTATTTAGGTATGGATGCAACCCAAATATTCATCAGTAGTTGAATGAATAGAGAAGATTTGGTATGTACAGACTATGGAATGTTACTCAGCCATAAAAACAAATGAGATCTTGCCATTTGCAATGACATGCATGGGCCTAGAGAGTATAATGCTAAGTGAAATTAGTCATACACAGAAAGACAAATACCATATGATTTTACTCATATGAGGAAGTTAAGAAACAAAACAAATGAATAAGAAAAAAGAGACAAACCAAAAAAAGAGACTCTTAACTACAGAGCACAACACAGTAGTTGCCAGAGGAAAGATGCAAGTGGTGAAAGAGAGGAGACTAAGAATAGACTTATTGTGATGGACACTAAGTAATGTATAGAAATGTTGAATTATTATATTATGCACCTGGAACTAATACAACACTGTATGTTAATTATAATTCATTTTTTAAAGGTTTTATTTATTTATTTGACAGAGAAACGCAGCGCAAGAGGGAACATAAGCAGGGGGAGTGGTAGAGAGAGAAGCAGGCTTCCCGGCAAGAAGGGACCCTGATACCAGGCTCCATCCCAGGACCTTGGGATCATGACCTGAGCCTAAGCAGACACATAATGACTGAGCCACCCAGACACCCAATATATTTCAATAATAAAAAACCCACAAAATTATAATATATGAAAAGTTGTCAGATATAGCTAGAACGACCCTAAGAAAAAAATCTTATATCCTTAAATAAATTTGTTAGAAAAGAACAAAAAGTTTGGAAATTAATGATGCTAAGGAGGTAGAAAATAATCAGGAATTTTTACAAAAGAATATGATGCAATTTTGTACATAGAAATAAATAATATCAACTAATGAATAAATTTAGCAAGATTTCTGGATTTAAGGTAAATATACAAAAATCAATTCTATCTCTAATAAATAAGAAATTAAATAGTAAAGAGGCTATGGGAAGCAGTTTTAAATGCTAATAATAAATCCCATAAAAATGTATAGGACCTCTAGAGATAAAGTATAAGATATTTTTAAGTGAAATTATATACTTAAGTAAATGGAAGAGTTACACCATGCTTATGAACTGGGAAATTTACTATTGTAAAGATGTCAATTTTCCCTAAGTTGTTTTATAAATTTATTTGTTTCTTCATTTATTTATTTTTAAAGATTTATTTATTTATTTATTTCAGAGAGAGAGAGAGAGCAGGGGGAGGGGCAGAGGAAGAGAAACTACAAAAGACTCTGTTCTGAGTGCAGAGCCCAACGTAGGGCTGGATCCCATGATGCTGAGATCATGACCTGAGATGAAATCAAGAGTTGGATGCTCAACAAACTGAGCCATCCAGGAACCCCACGTTGTTTTATAAATTAAATACAATCCTGACAAAATATCAGTATTTGTTTTGTTTGTTTGTTGGAACTTTACAAGTTGACCTTAAAGTTTATACAGAAATGCAATGGTCTAAGAATAGCTAAAATATTCTTAAAGAAGAACAATGATGTTGGGAGGGACTTTAACAGAGAGCAAGGGTTCTTTTAGTACTGTGTTAACTAAAACTGACATTGGTTCATGGATAGGAAATTGACCAATGGAACATAATAGAGGCCAATAAGGGACCCATGAATATATAGATATTTGATCTATGACAAAAGTGTGCAGCACATCAACGGAGAAAGAAAAGTCTTTTATAAAACAATAAATTCTAGAAGAATTTTATATCATGTTAAAGACAAAATAAATCTAGGAAATAATGTATGAGGATAATTTCATTACCTTAGAGTTGAAAAGAAATTTCATAGAGACAAAATACATAAAAAATTACGTAAGTACATAAAAGATACATAGAAATAGTCAAATATATAATATTTTAAAATAAATTAGACAATGTGAATTGCTGTTCACTAAAAGAAGAAAGTTGAAACTACAGGCTCGAAGAAGATATTTTTAGCACATATTACAAAGAATATACATATCTCCTAGGAATCATTAAGAAAAAGATTGCCAATCTAAGAGAAAAAAATCCAAGATATTTGAACAAGAAATTAAACGAGGATACACAAGTGGCCAATAAACGCATGAAGAGGCACTAAATTTCATTATTAATCAGAGAAATCACAAAGAGAAACCTGACTCACTCACTATACTGGCAAAAGTTAGTATCATTGACATATTATGTGTTGCATATTTTGGTATGTGGAGCAGTTTAAATGTTCATCAACAATACAATGGAAGAAGCAAATCACAGTATAGTTCTAGAATGGAATCCTGTTCAGCAATACAAAGGAACAAACTTAGCTGCTTGCCACAATGTGGAATCTCACAAACATAGTGTTAAAAAAGAAGCAACTACAAAAGAATGCACGCACTTAACAAGGCTTACATTTAAAGTTCAAAATGAAGCGTAAGTAAAGTTTCCCATTAGAAGTTAGGAAACTATACTTTCAGGGAGGAAGGCAAGAGTTATAATTGAAAGAAGATAAAAAAAGGCTTTCAGGGCTGGGTTATGTTCTATATCTTAATCAGGATGGTAATTACATGAGTTATTCACTTTGTAAAAATTCCTTTAGCTGTGAATTGTTTTTTGCACTTTCCTAGATGCTTGCTGTACTTCAACAACAACAACAAAAAGTTTTTAAAAGAGAACACGTGAATGGAATTTTTGATGGTATATTTTTTCTAAATACAAAACAATAAATTTCTAATGCAATTTCCCATTTCACTTGCAATTCATAACATCTTCGGACGTGTAGCCTTTAGATTCTACAATCCTGTTTAACTGTAACAACAATGACAGGGAGCGTTCCAGAAACTGTAGCATATATTACAATTCTCTGATTCCAGAGCAGTTACTCGCGATGCCTTCCTCCTTTACCCGTTTGCCTATGGATAACCTGGGCCCACTAATATTTGTAAGATGCCCCCTAAACTCTCATCAATGGCTCAAAATATCAATTTGACTACTCCTAAATTGTAGGTAAGAGCTATAGCAGGAACACGATGAAGCCCAGCTCCATTAAAATATTAATAAAAGTAGAGTACCAATTTATTAAAAGAAAATCCTCTGATCTGTTCACTGTAGCAAACAGCTGTTATTCTGTATCCTACTGAGGGCCTTGGGATCCAGTGACACCAGCAGGTCTGCCTCGGTGCACGTTCCTCTCAGCTGGTCAAATAAACAGCCCCTCTACCCTCCTGTAGAGAGGCAGGGCTGCTCCCAGTTGTCAAACTCAAATAATCCCCTTCAAACAGAATCCCTGGCAAGTTCAAAGAAAACATGCCAGATTCCAGTGTTTTTGGCGGATAATAGACACCAGGAATCGGCTGCAGGAGCAGAAACAGAAAGATGCCTTCGCATACGGACTTTTAGCAAACCAAACATTATCACAAATATCTCTCCCCATCCAATGACCTTTCCCAAAAAATCATCTCTAATCCCTAATGCTCTTTCTTCTTTTCTACCCCATTTCATATTCTAATAGGTAAAGTTCAAGATTAATTAGTAACATAAAAATTGGCTTATACTATTTTCTAACCTACAAATATATATACATATAATTATAAGTATAAATATATGTATAGTTTGAACACAGTATAATCAAATCATAAAAAGTAGGTGGAGCTGCACGTCAAAACAAAACTTGACCCTCATTCTCTAACTAGGGAAGATATAAAAAATATTAAACAGCAGATAATGCATAAATACTACATAGACACTGTCAGATTAGTAAACAACTTATTATCCATAAATAACCAATACAGCTAATGATTCATCTGCATCCTTTGTGATTGATAGGAGCCATTTTTTTTTCAAGATTTGGAAATGTTTCATATTCCTTTGTCAGTCATTACAATCTTTCCTTGTATCCCCATGGACTACTCCTGTAAGAAAACTCATCTATCTGTCTGTTTGTCTATTTAATTATGCTTAAGAAAGTAAGGTCCAATATCTAGCTGACTTAGCAAGTGGGACTGAATGTATGTTTCAGTGGATGAATATTGCCAATAGTGAGCTCAGTACAAGTGATTTAAAATGTCATGTGTATGTCACCATGACTGCTTATATTCATCATTTGATATCTGCCTTTATCCACAATGAATATACTGATTTGATTTTAATAGACACCACAGGGCTTGTTTCCCAATCCCAGACAGCTGGTAAAGCTCAGGAATAAAAGACTTTTGCGTATGTAACAAGAATGCTTTAAGTATAAATGTGATAACTTGTCGGAAAGTATTTGAGTTCATTGGAGAAAAGGTACTGTGTCAAAAAATGTGACATTACAATGGTTATGGGAGTCACATGGTGATCCTGAGCCTGCCATTGATTGGGACAGGATGTCTCAGGCTTTCCTTTCAATGGGATGCCACCCTGGACACCTGGATCCTTTGAGAGGACTACATTAGAATACACATTCAACTGAGAGTCAGGAGACCCCAATATCTGTTATGGCTCTATTTCCAACTAGCATTTGGTAAGATTTGGGTTTTTTTTAATNTTGGTTTTTTTTAAATTTTTAAAAAAATATTTTATTTATTTATTTGACACAGAGAGAGAGATCAGATCACAAGTAGGCAGAGAGGCAGGCAGAGAGAGGAGGAGGCAGGCTCCCCACTGAGCAGGGAGCCCGATGCAGGCCTCGATCCCAGGACCCTGAGATCATGACCCGAGCAGAAGGCAGAGGCTTTAACCCACTGAGCCACCCAGGCACCCCATATGGTAAGTTTTTATAAAACTCTTTTCCTCTCTGTTACTCCATCAGGTATTCCATCTTTAAAATGAGTTAGAACTAAACATTACATGAATTTGAAGGTGACTTTCAGCTTTAACATTCTGGAATTTTATGATTCAATGTGATCACTCATACTTAAGAAGGCAAGAAATTGTTTTTGAAAGTAAATAGCAGAATGGTGGTTTAGGAATTAAGGTTCTCTCTTCACAGAAATGCCTACTTCCATCAGGTAATGGTAATTTAGCTTTCAGGAGTGATTCAGGATATGAGAAAAGCCTTCCCTTATCCTATCCAGGTTGGTTCCCAATTATTTCTGCACATCATCATATGTACTTTTTTAACTGACTATAATCTGTAAGTATATATTTTCTTTTTTTAAGGATTTGTCTTCTCAGAAAGAATGTAGGCTATCTTGTTTACCACTGAATCTTTAGTGCCCAGAGCAAAACCCAGCCAATATTAGAACTCAAAAACATATGTTGCGTGAGAAACTGAATGCATAGTATAACCATTTAACCAAATGTAGCATAAGGCTAGATCTGTTTAAGGGAAAGATGTTTAATGAATGCTAGTATAGGAAGACTTTGTTTTCCGTAGATATGCCAAAAGGAAAGATGATGTGCAGGAATTAAACCAATAGAAAATATCTGTAAGATTTCCCAGTCTAAAATTCTTTTGTATTGTCTCTAGAGATATGGATTAAGTATGATGAGGTTTTGCAATAATACAAGGAAAGTAGTCCTCTATTTTATATAACATTGTTTTAATTTGATAGATTTTATTAATCCTAGAGTAATTATTTTATTGACTGTGGCATGGTTTTAAAAATATACAAGTAAGATGTGAATTTTCACAAAAAAAATTCATCTGAGTGCTTGAATCACTTTCATTTTGTGCTAATAATATATCATAATGTACAAAATGTTATATACTATGTTTTAGAAAAGTAATTTCCGTAACTGGGCTTAAAAGAAAATGTAAAGCATAAGAAATGGCTTTTGCAAGTTTCCTCAGCATCTCCAGTTTGAGTAACATACAGATCCTATTTGTTATTGCTATTTATTTGTGCATCTATTTTTAAGGATCCCAAGTTTAGCAGAATTAAAAATATGGATATCATCTGCATTGCTCCAGACCATTTTATCATAGAATAGTAATTTGTATATAGGTCATCAGGATTTTTTAAAAAGAGAATCTGTAGTTATATTTTATGTACTCAGAAAATTCACTCTTCCATGATGCCTTTTCTTGGGTCATCTTGAAAACTGATTGTCACACAATGATCCAATCAGCTGTTTGATTGATCTGATTCAGTTCATCCATGGCACCTGGACCAAACATTTCAAGGTCAGGTTATTTCTTTCTGACATTGATGGACATGGCATGCAACATTAAGGGATAAAAAGAGCCCATTATATTAAAAAATTGCCCTATATCAAATACATTTCTATTGCTTTGCTTAAGATAACTGAGATTATCTAAAGTGAATAATGTTAATTCAATGATTTCACTTGACTGTAGTGTTTGGTATGTATTTGCAAAATTAGTATGGACCCTCAGTCAAATTATTGAAAATCATGATGGTAATAATACTTCATTATTATAGTTTTGTGTTCAGAAAAGTAGCCTGAATATAGGATTTGGAAGAACTTGTCTAACACCAAATGAGCAAATAGCTCATGGATCCAGACAACAAGCATAGTGATATAATACAATGTCATTCAGTTTCACATGTTTTACAATCAATTATATAAATGTGCAGGCACTTTTGAATTTCCTGTCCTATGAACAACCAGTCCCAAACTCAGATTTATTTCTTCATATCAGAACTTCTGGCTGATACAGTCATCCCCCTAATATTCACTGACTATGAATTTACTATGAAATAAGCACTCTTCTGGGAGCAGGTGATATAGCAGTATATAAATTAGACAAAACTCTATTTTCTATTAGAGCTGAAATTCCATTGGGTAAAGATAGATAATAAAGATATTAAATGAATTATTCAAACGCTGTGTCAGGAAGTGATAGTGCTATGGAAACAAAGCAGCAGAGGGTGGTTGGGAAATAACCCAGGGTTGGAGGACACAATTTTAAATAGATCAGCGTCGATATTTTAGAAAAGTGACAGTGGAAGAAACTAAAAAGTGAGAGGGAGACCTCCATCAGTGGGAAACATGTTTCATGCAGACTGTATAGCCAGGACACAGAGGAGGCTGGACTGTACCCTACCTGTTAGAGAAACAATAAGGAGGTCGGCGTAGCTGGAGTGCCATGGAAGACGAAGTAGGAGTTAGGTATAAAGTCAGTTCTGTAGGAACATGTATATCTTGATAAAAATATTGTCTTTTACTCTGGTGTGAAGTTAATCATGGGAGGTTTTGAACAGAAGGGTGCTAATATCTGAATTACAGTTTAACAAACTTACTTTTCTCACCAAAGTGAAAACAACTTATGGGGTTTTAGGTTAGAATGTAACAATGTTTAGTTAGGAGTGAGATGATGGTGGCATGGATCAGTTTTAAATCACAAACTGCTCCTACCACAGATGTACACTCTGTCCCTGAAATCATATCTTAAGATCTCTGGAAAGCTTTCAGAATTTTTGCAGTTTTTCCACTAGTAGAATCTATTTATGCCAATAATTCATGTAATTTATAAATATAATCCATTTATCTCACTTATTTGTTATTTGTTAAATGGGGTTTAAAATAACACCTAATCCATAAGGTAATGATGTGAAGAATTACATAAGAATATGCATGTAAAGCACAGCACAGTCATCATACAGTACAACATAAGTTTCCAATACATGCTAGCTATTCTTGTTAATACAATTAGTAGTACAAAATCTATTTCAGTAAAAAAAATATAATTCACCTTCATTTATTTAAGTCTTTCTTAATTATTCTCAATAATGTTAATTAGTTTCAATATAGCAGTCTTTTTTTTATTTTTAAAGATTTTATTTATTTGTTTAACAGAGAGAGAGAGATTACAAGTAGGCAGAGAGAGAGGAGGAAGCAGGATCCCTGCAGGGAGCCTGATGCAGGGCTTGATCCCAGGACCCTGAGATCATGACCTGAGGCAAAGGCAGAGGCTTTAACCCACTGAGCCACCCAGGAGCCCCTCAATATAGCAGTCTTGCACATCAATCACACATTAGATTTATATCTAATTCCTGTAAATTGTGTTTTTAAAATGATTTTCTGTTTGTTCATTGCTGATAAAATAGAAATATGATTGATTTTTGCATGTGGATGGTGAATTCAATTACTTTGATAAGTTTATTCATGAATTTTAATTATTTCTCTGTAGAGTCCTTGGGCCTTCTATACGTAAAGTCATATCTTCTGCAAAAATACCAGTTTTATTTCAACATTCACATTAGTTACACATTTTCTTTACTTTTTTTTTTCCTGCCTTATTGCAATGGCCAGAGTTTCCATCGCAGTGTTGAATGGAAGTGGGATAATCAGAATCTTTATTTCATTTCTCATCTCAGTGGAAAAGCTTAAACTATCTTACTGTTAAGTTATGATGTTCGCTATAGATTTTTTTTGTGGATAACTTTAATAAAATATACAACCTTGAGGTGATCCACATACATGATTGGAGAGATTCAGTTTGCAAATGTTTTGCTTAAGGTTGTTACATCTGCATTCATGACAGATATTGAGGTTAATATTATTTCCATATATTTGTATCTAGATTTTGATGTCAATGTTATTCTGCCCTCGTAAAATCAATTGAAGAGTCTGTCTTCTTTATTTATTTTCTGGAAAAGTTTGTATAAGTCTGGTGTTACTTCTTATATTTGGAAGAAATCACTCGTAAAGCCATTTTGGTCAGAAATTTTCTTTGTGGGGAGTTTCTAAAAATAGATTTAATCTCAAAAAATACAAGAAGAGTCATATTTTCTATCTCTTTTATTAGTTTGGTAGATTGTAATTTGCAATGAATTCATTCATTTTTGTTAGATTTTCAAATTAATTACAATATAATTTTTATAGTTATTGTAGTAAAGTGAATATGATAAACATACATGAACCCCTGGAACCTCTGAATGTAACTTTATATGAAAAAACTGAGTCTTTACAGATGTGATTAGGTAAGAATCTTGAGATGGGGAGGTTATCCTGGATGAGCAGTTTGGGTGTGAAACACAATCACATGGATACTTACCAAAGAGAGACACAGAAAAAGTTCACAGACCGAAGAGAAGAGCAAGGGGGCAGATATTGGACTGAGGCAGACACAAGCCTAAGAGTGTTGGCAGTCAACAGAAAATGGAAAAGGAGAGGATTCTCTAGAATCTCCGGAGCTGCTGGGGGAAGTGCGGCCTTGCTGACCCATTGATTTTGGTTCAGTGATACTAATGTTGGACTTTGAGCTAGAACTTCCAGAATTGTGAAAGAATAAATTTCTGTTGCTTTAAACTATCAAGCAGGTTTGTGGTAATTTGTTACAGTAGCCTCAGGAAATTAACTTAACCTCTCATTTTTGACAATTTTTTTTACAATCTATAGTAATACCTGCATTTTGCATTTCTAATATTGATAATTTGTGTTTCCTCTCTTCGTGTCCCCAAACATTAAAATTTTGTCACTGTTTTTTAACTCCTTATAACAAGAAACTGCTATACTGGACAACTGGTTCCTCTCCTTTCCCTCCACAAGGGTTTATCACTTTTATTAGACTCTTCAAACAACTAGGGTTTGACTTGTTCTTTCACTCTATTTTAAAATCATTTTCCATTTTATTAATTCATGCTCTTATCTTTATTATTTCCTTTCTTCTACTTTCTTTGCATTCAATGTACCATTATTTTCTCACTAGTTGAGATGAACATTAGGTCATTCATTGTTCAGTGTCTCTATTGCATTTATTTATTTTTCTCTTTATTGCATTTAAGCTGCAAATTTCCATTTAAACTTTAGCTACAGCCCACAAGTTTTATGTCATATTTTCATTATTATTCAGTAAGATATATTTTCTGATATAAATTTTCTTTGACTTGCAGATTTTTATATATGCTATGTTTAATTTCTCAGCACTTGAGACTGTCCTCTTCATCTTTATTTTGTTTCTCTTCATCTTTACATATTGATTTCTAGATTAATTCTATAATGATGATTTTTTTAAGATTAATTCTATACTGATGATTTTTTAAAGATTTATTTATTTTAGAGAGAGACCATAAGCAGGAGGTAGAGGGAGAAGGAAAGAAAGAATCTCAAGCAGACTCCCCACTGAATGCAGAGCCAGATGCAGGGCTTGATACCATGACCCTGAGATCATGACCTGAGTTAAAATCAAGAACGTTGGACGTTCAACTGACTGAGCCACCCAGAGGTCCCTACAATAATTCTTAAACATGCTTTGCTATGATTTGAATCCTGTGAAATGCTTTGAGATATACATCATGGTCATCCAAGACATGATTCATTTTTATAAACATTCCATGTGTAATTGAGAAGACTGTCTAGTGTTTGGTAAGGTATTCCATGTATTTCAACTAGGACACATTTCATAACTGCTATTCAAATTTTCTGTATCTTTTTTTTCTACTAGTTTTATCAGTCACTATGAGACATGTTAAAATCTCCCATGATGATTGTGGATTTTCTTTGTTTCTTTTATTTCTGTCAATGATTTATGTGTGTATTTCTTTCTATATTAAAACCAGGAAATGTAAAAATTGCTGTTTTCTTCAAAAACTGACCCTTTCATGTTAAGAAATATCCCTTTTTAATTCTAACAATTATTCTTGTCATAAAGTCTGTTTTGTATTATATTACTATAGTTATCCCTCATGGCTTTGGGATAACTCTTATATAATATATCTTTTTGCTCCTTTGTTTTCACTCAACCTGTATCTGTATTTCTTTTTACTTAGCTGGAATCTCTTGTATACAACCCAGAGTTGTACATTAAGCCTTTGATCAAGTCTAATAATCTTTCTTATTTTGGGTATGTGATTTAAAAAAATACATAAGATCTATTCTTTTCCAAAATTTTAAATGCAAGATACTGTATTAACTATATGCAGAATATTGTACAACAGCTCTCTAGCACTTTTTTCCACTTTGTATAAGTGGAATTTTATACCCATTGAAGAGCAACTCCCCCTTTCTCCCTTCCTCCAAACCCTGACAACCATCTATCTACTTTCTGTTTCTATAGCTTGACTACTACAGTTACCTCACATACATGAACTCACACAGTATTTGTCCTTCTGTGACTAGCTTATTTCACTAACTTAATATCTTTAAGGTTCATCAGTGTTGTTGTATATGACAAGATTACCTTCTTTTTAAAAGATTGAATAATAGTTGATTGCATGTATATATCACATTTTCTTTATTCATTCATTTTCTATGGAGTTAGGTTGCATCTACATCTTGGATATATTGAATAATGCTGTACTAAATGTGGAAGTGCAAATATCTCTTCGGGATCCTGATTTTAATTTCTTTAGAAACATACCCAGAAGTAGGATTTCTGGACCATATGGTAGTTTTATTTTTAATTTTTTGAGGCATGTCCATTGTTTTCCATAGCATCTGTATCATTTTATTTTCTCACCAGCAGTGCCAAGGGTTCCAATTTCTCCACATTCTCACAAACATTTGTTAGTCATTTTGATAAAGGCCATCCTAATAGATTTAAAGTAATATCTTATTGTGATTTTCATTTTCATTCCTGTGATGATTAGTGATCCTGTGAATCTTTTCATATGCCTATCGGTCATTTGTATGTTTTCTTTGGAGAAATATTTATTTAACTCATTTGCCCATTTTTAAATCAGATTGCATTTTCTTTTTTGTTATTAGTTGTATGAATTACATATTTTAGATATTAACCCATTATCAGATATGTGATTTGCAAATATTTTTCCCATTCTGTGTGTTGCCTGCTCACTCTATTGATTGTATTTGTTATTGTTTTCTTTCTTCATTTTTTCTTTTCTTCTTCTTCTTCTTCTTCTTTTTTTTTTTTTTGCTGTGCAGAAGCTTTTTAGTTTGATGTAATCCAAGTCCCATTGTTTATTTTTGTTTGTGTTGCTTGTGCAACAAAATACTAGTGAGCTGATTCCAACCATACATTAAAAGATTCATACACTATGACTAAGTGGAATTTAGTCCTGGGATACAAGGGTAATTCAACATACAAAAGTCAACCAATGTGATATACAGTAACAGAATGAGAATAAAAATCATATGATTATCTCAATAGAAAGAATTTCACAAAATTAATAACTTTCATGATAAAAATATTCCACAAATAATGAAGAGAAAAAAAATCACCTTCACATAATGAAGTTCACAGACAAAAAGCCCATATCTCATATTGTAGTCAACTGTGGAAAACAGAACATTGGATATTTGGTCCAGTCTGTTCTTCCCATTCCTGAGAGTTGGGGATTTCCTTTTACTGGGTAATGCTGTAGTTAGAGCATCAACAATGGTGGTAGAGCACCACAAATTTCTCTACCAGTTTCAGTGTAGTTGACTTTGTGCTCACTGGTATGCATGAACCTCTCAGCTGGTTCCTGGATTTCTCACAAAGAGAGCTTACCCCCATGTATTGTTGACTCTATGTGTCCATTAAGGGAAAGTTTCTGGATCTTCCGATTCCACCATTTTGTTGAAGTTACATCTTTCTGTCTTTTAATTAAAATATTTGGCCCACTTACATTTTATTGGTTTATTTAAATTTAACTTTACTATTTTATATTTTTTCCTATTGGCCTCAACCACTCTACATTCTATTTTTCCTTCTTCCTTGCCCATTTTTGTTTATTCAGGTTTTCTTCAACATTCCTGATAATTCACAAAGCTTTGATGCTACAACTCAATCTTGTAAAGAAAACATGGAATCATTTATTCTGCTTACTTTCTTTCTAACATGTTAATGTTTACTGAAAAATAAGTGATTCCATGGCAATCATTATTAAAACTGCAAGATCTCTCACTACATTTTTGCATGTATTTGCATAACTTAATAATTAAGTTTCTAAAATATTACTGTTTATGTTTGACTCTTTGTGCTTTATGTTTCTGCCCCTCTGATTCACTGCCCTGCTTTTGTTCATTTTGTTTATTATTCATGTTGTATGTATCAAATAATATACAATTTTTTTTAGATATAAATACTCTGAGTTTTACTCAAGTGTACCTCATGCCTCAATGATTCTTGCCTCTTTCCCTCTTTAGTGGGTACCTATCTTCCATATTTTTGTACTCCAAGTTTTTCAAGAACATTTTCAATTAATCCCTTGGTTATTGAAAAAATTGTATTTTTTAACTAAATGCTTTTATTTTATAAAAATGTAGAGTAGCATGCAATTGTAAAAAATAATACAGAGGGATTTTTTGTAATCTTTCCCCAATTTCCCTCAATGGTAACATCTTGCAGACTCGTTGTCTGCAAAGAAACCATAATAGCAAAACCAGAATATTGACATTGATACAATCTACTGTTCTTATTTAAATTTTTCCCAGCTTTATTTTTACTTCTTTGTATTTAATTTTAATTAAATTTAATTTTATGCAATTCTATCGTGCTGGTTTCTGTATCCACGACTAAAGTCAAGATACAGAACAGGTCCATCACCTCAAGGATCCTTCAGGTTGCCCATTTATAAACACACTCACTTCCTTCCTCTCCAACCACTTGTCTCTGGCAGCCACTACCCTACTCTTCATCTATAATTTTATCATTCCAAGAATCTTATGTACATGATTCAAGCAGTGTATAGTCCTTTGGGATTGTTTTTCTTCACTTAGCATAACTCCTGTTAGAGTCATCCAAGGTGTTGAGACTATCAACAATTTGTTCTTTTTTATTGCTGAATAATAGTCCATGGTATGGCCATACCACTGTTTGTTTACCATTCACTTGTTGAAGGACATCTAGATTGCTTCTAGTTTGGAAATACTATGAATAAATCTGCTATGAACATTCATTTACAGGTTTTTATTTGTGCCATAAGTTTTCATTTCCCTGGGATAAGTGCCCGAGAATGAAATTGTTGGACTATGTTGTAATTGCATGTTTTTTTTTATTATTATGTTATGTTAGTCACCATACAGTACATCATTAGTTTTTGATGCAGTGTTCCAAGTAATTGCATGTTTTTTAAAAAGAAATTGCTGTTTTTTTGAGAGGCTGTGCCATTTTTCATTCCCACCAGCAATGTATGAGTGATGAGGTTGAGTTTGTTTTAAAATTTCTAACACTCACTATCATCCAGTATTTTTTTTAAAGAATTTATTTATTTATTTGACAGAGAGAGACAGAGATCACAAGTAGGCAGAGAGGCAGGCGGAGGGAGAGGGGGAAGCAGGCTCCCCGCTGACCAGAGACCCCCATGCAGGGCTCGATTCCAGGACCCTGAGATCATAACTTGAGCCGAAGGCAGAGGCTTAATCCACTGAGCCACACAGGCGCCCCTATCATCCAGTATTTTAATAACTGATTTGGTGTCACTTTTTACATTTTATTCCCAGAATACCCAGGTAAGCTCTTTTTCATTTTTATCTTGAAATTTATACTTTCATCAGATTTCTTTATAAGAAACTGTTTAGGTATTTTTAAATAGTTTTAAATGATAAGAAAATAGATTTATTATGTCTAGTTTTGTAATTGGATTTCAAATACACAGAGGAAAATAGAAACCATCTACTTAAGAAAAAATAATTAAGGGTATGTCTTTATTCTATAATAAATAAGAGTGTAGTGCATTTGAAAACCTAAAGGAGGGTAAAAAAATGTATTACTGTAATTAATTAAATCTTTTCCAAGGTGGAATTCTAAATTTTTTAGATGATAACTAACTTGAGTAAAATAAAAAGATATTTAAACACTATTGCTAAATAAAAATGACCTCAAAATTACAATTTAAAAAAAATGGAAGCAGCATTACTTTTATTTATAAATAAATGCTTAATAAAAGAACAAAAAAATAGAAAGGTATAAAAAAAGAAAATAAAATTATCCATTTAGTATTTTTAGAAATTTGTTTTCATATATTCACTCCTTAAAGATCTTTGGTCCTAGAATGAGTTATTTTAGAGTAAGAGAAAAGTGGTTAATTTTAGGATATGGGATTTAAGTGGAAGAAATATGTTTCATTTCAAAATTTTATTGATAGAATATAAAGGTCACAAACTCAAAGCATGAAAAGTCATCATGGTGCTATCCTAGCAGTTAAATTACAATCCCTGATTCCTGGTTATAACCTCTTTTTGAGGACTTCAAGCCAGCAAAGTTATTAACTCTTTTATTAAATGCCAATTATTTAGTTTCTTGGAATGATCAATGTAGTGCCTGACTCAGCTCCTCCTAAACTGAATTCTATCCTGAATTGAATTTACAAAAATAAGGCTAGAATGTGAAGATGAAAGAAATGTGTATACCTCTTAATTTAATACAAAAAGTGCAGGTATTTTCCACAACTAATCCTGGAAGCATTGAAAAAGGAGCAATATAAGAATGAGTTCACTTCAGCAAGTGCCAGATTCAATCACCCAGCTATTGTGTAATGTCAGTTTGAGGATCATCTATTGCTTATTATTTCACATAGGAGCAAAAGAATATATATATAAAAAAAGCCTTTTGTCCAATTGTCTGCCAGAGATTACAGTTTAAAGTAAATCAACACTTTATTATAGAATATTTCCCCACTTGTTCCTTCATTGGACAAAGTCCTTGAGGAATCAGTCATGTATTTCAAGTATAAGCAGAACTTAGGAGACCAGCTGAGCTACATAACTCTCAGCACTTTATTTATTCACAGGGAAATCTTGACTTAAATAAGCTACATTCTGCCTCGGCTTCACTTGATTATCTAGATTTACACAAAGGTTGGAGAAGCAATTTATGCAATTCAAAGATGCCAACTTGTCAAAGAGTAAATCAAGGTGATTTTCATAAAGCCCATTTTACATAAGGGGTCTTGTACTTTTACAAGAAATATTATGCTCTTTCCTCTCATTCCTTTGTAGAGGTATGGAAATATTGTGATAAATTATTACACATTCCTATTATTATTTCTCTTTGAGTATAGGTATCTATATTGATTCAAATGATTCAAAAATTTCCAGTTGATTCAGTCAACTTTATCAAAGTTCTAGAGGCACTGAAATATAAGAAGTTGAAAGTTGAGGGTAAATTTCCTTTTATTTTGCATATTTAAAAAAGGAGATGAAATTCAAATTGTTCTGTATAATTTTTCCTTGATTAATTGTATTCTTAAAAGAAAATGTAATTTTTACCTAATCTTTGAGAATTTCAGCCATAGACGCACTCTTACTACCTCACTCAGGTGAAGATCCTACGATCACTGTATTTTAATGTTGTATGGATACTTCAAAAATTGTTTAGTTCAAGGTATGTATTCATCTTTATTTTGTAAGCGAGATACTTAATGTGCTAAGCAACCAGTCCAGTTTAAGCAGCTAATAAGTGGCAGAGATAAGGTTAAAAATCGGTACCTGTAGTACGTCGTGCTTAGCTCTTATTACTTACATAAATAGTGCTGCCTGTAAAGAGTTTTGGAAAACACATTTAATCCTTTCTCTAGTAGACAGAATCTAGGGTGAACCTGATGGCCCATTTCCTATCTCTCTGCATCCCTTATGTTCATGCTTTGTATAATCAATTCTCTACCTTTTGAGTGAAGACATGTGACTTGTTTTTGAAGAATACAATATGGCAAAGGTGAAGGATATTGCAGATATGTAGTTTAAGTTCTAAATCTATTAGTTTTGAGTTAATCAAAAGGCCTCCTGAGAGGCCTGACTTAATCTGACAAAAACCGGTAAAATAGGGACTAGGCCCCCGTCTGAGGTCAGACTTCAGACGGGAAATTTTTTTGGCTGGTTTAATGAAGTAAGTGGCCACCCTAAGGAAGCACAAGTGGCAAGACACCGCAGGTGCCCCTGGAAACTATGGATGGTCTCTAGCACCTGTGATTGGTCTCCAGCCTACAATCAGCAGCAAAAAGCAGGGGTCCTCAGTCACACACATACACAAGCAAAGAATTCTGACAATAGCCAGATTGAGATTGGAAGTAAATTCTCCCTGAGGCAATCTACAGTTGAAAATAGAGCCCAAACAATGCTTTCATTGCAACCTTGTAAGATCTTGAAGAGAAAACCCAACTAAGACAAGCCTCAACTTGTGACTCATGGAAACTGTGAGGTAATAGTGTGTGTTGTTTGAAGCTGCTAAATGTGTGGCAATTTGTTATTCTGCCACTTACAGACAGACAGACGGACAAACAAAACACTCTTGTACTTGAAGTTAGAGTCTTTCATTTCTATTGAAAGAAAAGTGTTCTTAACCTGTTTGTGTACACCACATAGAAATGGTCCACTACTTGTAGTCTTGTTTCCTGTATCACATTCATTTCTCAACATTGTTGCAACTTTATCTCAGAGATGGCCAGAATAAAGATGTGATTATGTCCTCAGGCAATGTTTCTAGACATCTGATTTCACAAACCAAAATAATTTAAAAACATATATGGTAAGTGCTGTGAATTGTGTAAGACTGATGAATCACAGGCATGTACCCACGAAACAAATAGTATATTATATGTTAATAAAAATATGTTTTGGGGACAGATATAGTGGCATCAACCTTTGATTTTGAAACAGAATGACATTTCAAAACCATCAACTAGTATCTAATCATTTTATCATTAATAAAACAAAACAAAGTATAACACCAAAAGTAGAGTGTGGGCATGATCTCAGAGCAAAGAAGACTCTTTCCCAAGGAAGAAGAGTCTGAGACTTAAACGTGCACACGTGCATGCATGCGTACATGCAGACAGACAGACAGACACACACACACACACACACACACACACACACACACAGAGCTCTTTAATTTTCCCATTTGCTTTCAACTAGAACAAACAAAGCACTGTCCCAGACTCATACCAAGCTACACACTGTCATTTGAAAGCTACTCTTGTAGGGAGAAGTTTTAAAAATCATTGTATAGAGGATTGATGTTCTTTGCTATTTCTTTCAAGCTCCTTATTACCTTTCTGGATTAAGGTGGTTTTCTTAAGGAGTGAACTGGAAATATATGTTGTCTTTTTATTCCTTATTCATCAAACTCTTTAAAAAAACCTCTTCATTTACGAGGTAGCACCTATTCACTTGACACAATTCTACATCCTCAGTGTATATTTTATCATTGAACCTTCATTATGGTCCTATCATTTGTGTTAATATGATTATCTCCATTTTACAGATGAGAGATTTTAGGCAATGAGGGCTTACATAACTTTCCAAAGTGATCATAGGTTACTGAGCTCGCACTTTCAAACACTATGTTATTAACTCAAAAAGGATCATAGACCCGAATGTAGAATGCAAATCTATAAAACTCTTAGAAGATAACATAGGAGAAATTCTAGATGACCACCTTTTTTAATACAACACAAAAGGTATGAACCAGGAAAAAAATAATCAATGAGTTGGACTTCATCAATATTATAAGCTTATCCCCTGCTAAAGATAAGATCAAGAGCATTAGAAGGTCAACCACAAACAGGGAGAAAATATTTGCAAAAGACACACATGCGATAAAGGAATTTATCCCAAAACATAAATATCCCAAAACATAATAAGAAAACAACCTCATTGAAAATGGGTCAAAAACCCTAACAAATACCTTATCAAAGAAGATATACAGATGGCAAATGAGCACGTGAAGAAATGCTCTACAGGACAAGTCAACAAGGAAATGTGAGTTGAAACAACAATGTGATAGCATTATACACCTATTAGAATGGCCCAAATCTGGAACACTGACAATACCAAATGTTGATGAGGATGTGGAACAATAGGAACTCTCCTTCATTGCTGGTGGGAATGAAAAATGGTATAGCTACTTTTGGAAAGGGTTTGTCAGTTTCCTACAAAACTACACATACTCTTACCATATGATCCAGCAATTGTATTCCTTGGTATTTCTCCAAAGAAGTTTAAAATAGATGTCTACACAAAACCCAGACGAAGATGTTTATAGCAGCTTTATTTGTAATTGCAACAACTTAGAAGCAACCAAGATATCCTTCAGTAGGTGAATGAATACATAAACTGTGGTACATCTAAATAACGCAATATTACCTAACACTGAAAATAAATTAGCATGAAGCTTTGAAAAGACTTGGACAAACCTGAGGTACATGTTACTAGGTAAAAAAAGTCAATCTGAGAAAGCTGCTTAGTTCATGATTCCAACTATATGACTCCTGGGAAAGATAAAAGCATAGAGACAATACAAAAATCAGTGACTGCCAAGAGGGAAAATGTGGGGAGTGAATAGGAGATCACAGAAGATTTTCGGGCAGTGAAATAATCTATACAATATTGTCATGATGGATATGTCGTCATACATTTGTCCAAACCTACAGAGTGTATAACACCAAAAATAAACCTGAAGGTAAACTATGGACTTGTGGATTTTGGGTCATTATGATGTGTCATTGTGGATCTATTCTATCATCTATCTATCATCTATCTATCTGAATGTACATATACATATATATGTGTGTGTGTGTGTGTGTGTGTGTATATACATATATATATATATATATATGATTCAGATTCAAGAAAGGTTTTTTTTTAAAGATTTTTATTTTTATTTGACAGAGAGAGAAAGATCACAAATAGGTAGAGAGGCAGGCAGAGAGAGAGGAGGAGGCAGGCTCCCTGCTGAGCAGAGAGCCCGATGCGGGCCTCCATCCCAGGACCCTGGGATCATGACCCGAGCCGAAGGCAGAGGCTTTAACCCACTGAGCCACCCAGGCGCCCCAGATTCAAGAAAGGTTTGTTTACTTCCCATTTTGTGCCAAAGACCGTGCAAGACAGGTTCACCTGTGTTCTAATTATTTAATAGTCACAAGCTTATAGATTCTTCTGTCAGATATCTTTGAATATCTCTGAGACGGTATGTATATGACAATATGGTACTTTTTAAATGAAATACACTGTGATATTTAATTTTATGTGTCAGCTTAGTTTGACCACAATGTCCAGTTGTTTAGTCAAACACTAGTCTTGATGTTATTGGAATAGTATTTCTTAAAGGAGATTAACATTTACTACCAGTTGACTTTAAGTACAGCAGTTTGTCCTCCATAATGTGGATGGGCCTCATCCAATTAGTTGAAGGCCTTAAAAGTAAAAATAGAGATCTCCCGAAGAGGGAATTCTGCTTCCAGATTGTAACATAGAAATTCTGCCTGACTTTTCAGTTTTCAGGCTCAAGATTTACAACAGCAACTTTTACCTGAATTTCCAGACTGTTGACTTGTTCTATGGATTTTGGATGTGCCAGCTCATGCAAATATGTGTCAATTCCTTAAAATAAATCTCTCCCTCTCACTCTATATGTGTATCTTATTGGTTCTGTTTGTCTGGAGAGCTGCAACTAACACATATACCAACTAAGCTAAAACTCAGTTCTAATTCTTCAAAATCTGTTAAGAAAATCTTGTTGGTCATTTTGGGCATGATAGTCCACATTTAACATATAATTTACTGAATATAATAATAGGTACCCTGAGTGTGTAATCTTAATATCATCAATTCCTCACTTGTAAAATGAGGACTGATTATAGCACTGCCTTCCAGAGAAGTTGTGAGAATTAATCTATGATATCTAACACAGTGCCCGACACACCTAAGACCTCCTTACATATGAGTTATTTTATACCTTTAAAATCATCCTGGAAATATACATTATTTGCAAATAAGGAAACTGAAGCTGAGAGAGGTTAAGTAATCTTTTTTTTTTTAAGATTTTATTTATTTATTTGACACAGAGGGAGAGAGATCACAAGTAGGCAGAGAGGCAGGCAGAGAGGGAGAGGAGGAAGCAGGCTCCCTGCTGAGCAGAGAGCCCGATGCGGCCTCGATCCCAGGACGCTGAGATCATGACCTGAGCTGAAAGCAGAGGCTTTAACCCACTGAGCCACCCAGACGCCCGAGGTTAAGTAATCTTAAGACATTAACATAATTCCTTTGGTTGTGAAACTATAGCTACATTTCCTAACACAGCTTTTTTTTCCTGGACTTTGTTGTTCTTTCAGTATTATAAATTGATGGCTGAAATACTAAATTTACATAAAGAATAATTAAAAAAGAGAGGAAGGCTAGCACAAGATATAAGAAGAGTAAGAAATAATTTGTAAAAATGGTCATTAATACTAAAAACACTTCAGGATTGATTCACATAAGAGGAAATTTTGGTGGAATGCTCACTTTCAATATGTAGCAGTTCTTTGGATTAATAAAGGGGTTCTTGTAGAAGTCCCCAAAGTGATCATAAATTGAGGTTTATTTGGTTCTTTCCATTTGTCCATATGTTTTATGTACATCTGGTAGAATTAGTGTTGACTGAAATATAGAGCAATAAGAGTTGATGACATGAAGACATGAATGATTATAATTATTTAATCTGGCTATGTTTTATTTAATATTAATATATAAATAAATATATCTAAAATAATTAATTTCAGGTCAAATTTAGAGTGAATTTTGAGGAATTAATAGTGAAATTTAGTTTAGGGCAATTTTGGCTTAAAAATATTATATTGTCCTATTACATATCTTCTCAGAGATATTAATAATATAGAACAAAGTTTGTCTTTTTTTTTTTAAAGATTTTATTTATTCATTTGACACACAGAGAGAGATTACAAGTAGGCAGAGAGGCAGGCAGAGAGAGAGGAGAGAGGAGGAGGCAGGCTCCCTGCTGAGCAGAGAGCCCCTTGCGGGCCTCGGTCCCAGGACCCTGGGATCATGACCTGAGCCGAAGGCAACGGCTTTAACCCACTGAGCCACCCAGGCGCCCCAAAGTTTGTCTTGTTAAGGAAAAAAATATTATGGGTGGACATTTCTCCATGACTTCTAGAAAGAGAGTGGGACTGAATTCAAATGACTGACATGTTATTATCTTGAATAAATTTGATGGTCTTAATTTCCTAATCAGTAAGTCTTTTCTGTTTCTGACTTTGGTGATTTTGTGATTGAGCAAGCTGAATATAAAAGGGGCTTGGCCTCTCTTGATTAAAGCATACCCACATCTATGTACATGAGTCTATTATTCTTTATGTGTAATATAGGGGTTTAAAAAAAATGGTTTAAAGAGCCAGTTTTCTGAGACTAGTAGAAGACAGTGTCACAAAAAGATTTGTGAATATAGATGCCTATCTATGCTCTAATTTTAACAAACCATGGTTGGGGAGCTATGTGAAACATCACTTTATTGGATAAACCACATGTGACTGGTCACAGTTAGAGACATAGATATGACTACACATATACGATAAAGCTGAAGAAAGTGGAAAATTCCTTGGAAAAGTGAGACGAAATGACCCACGCTTAACCTGAGTTAATTTTTCTGTTCTTATAGTATACCCACCACCCTCCTCCCCTCAGCTCTGTCTCCTTTGCTCCTCTCTCTCAAGCTTAAGTGAACTCTGGTGCAAACTGTGGAGAATGTGTCCATCTGGCTTTAATCTAGAGAGAATTACTAAGAAAAGAGAAAAATTTATGTTTTTCTTTCTTTAAAAAATATATTGGATTTCTGCTTAGATATATTCATGGACTTGAAATTTTCAATGGCCTATGAGATTTTCAAGATCTCCATGTAAAATTTGAGCCTTTAAAATTAAACTCACTGACTCTAGAACACAAAAAAAGAAACCATAATATCAAAATGAATAAATGTTTAATTAAATGTCTGCATAACAATATGTCACTTAATTAATTATTAAATTTAGTTCATAAAAGATTTATTATATTTGAAAACAGTTTGGTGGATAATTTTTTCCACTTTTGAAGAATTTCTAAGTCCACAAAATGTCAAAAAATATTCCCAATCATAAATTAGTTCAGTAACACATAGTAAAATAATTTCAAAAGCAAATTCATGACATTTCTTTCCCCAACTTTTATAGTAAATAATTACTGTTGAATGTGGGTGTGCTTTCAGATGTTTGTGATTATGCATGCTGCACCTTCCAAAAGGGCTGACCAAGTTCTTAAAGCATCTCCACTTTTAATTCATCCATTGCTGTGACATGATGCAAAAGAAACATATATTTGGTTCATGTTTCCATCCTTGAAAACCTTTAAAACTAGTGAGGATCTTACACTGTGTTCTCTGGAAGCAGTCTCTGGGCAGAGTCCTGTGCAAAAGGATTATTGTGTGGTATGCTCAGGAGACACACCTATGAGGAAGGGTGAAAGGCAAACTGGGCAGAGGGAGAAGCTGTCTGCTCTGTGGTTGTAAGAGAGGGCTCAGCTGATCCTACAGTCAGCTCTGGAGCTAAGATGGCTCTTCAGAGTTGCCCCAAATTGGGTCAGAGAGCAAGGCCTTCAAATCCCTCCAATCAGCCAGTTATTGGTCACATCTTCCCTGGGAGGAGACATAACCTTTGGCAAGCAGCTCTAGACAGCTGAGGGAAACACATTAGTGACAAAATCTGGAGATGGCATATCACAGTATGTATACCCTCTAGGGAGTATCAGATTACCTCACACTAAAATTCAGTCCATATGTTGCAGTTACAGACAAAGGTATACTGGGGGGAGGTGGGGTTTCATCCATTTCTTTAGTTTATCGGATTGATACAATGGTAACGAGGTATTCCTGGAGTAAGGGTGTCCTTTAGTCTTGACTGAAGTGTAATATTAAAGTACAACCAGTATGCTAGACCAATCTAGCAATTAAATATTAAATGATCAAAGACTTCCTGAACACTCTAATTTCTGAACTAGAAGTATTTTATGTAAAATAAACAGGCACAATTATGGATTTAATTTAACTTGGTCAAATCATAATCCACAGTTATTATCTTCTAAGCATCTATTACTAGGCTAGTCCCCTGAATGCATTATATTATTTATTTTCAATATGTGAATCCTACTTTAAAGAATAGGAAATTCATGTCTAGAGAGTTGATGTAACTGGTCCTAATTCATGCGAAGTATAAGACGCGATTGACAGAATTATTCCCAATCTCTTGACTCTGAAGTCCATATTTTCCTCTCCAAATTACCATGTTGCCACTCTAGTCCAGAATAAGTTGTTAAAAATCTTTTAAAATATATGCAAAAATAATGTAAAATTATGCCTAGTAAAGTGAAGAAAAGCTATACGTGAATACTAATTTCACTGTAAATATAGCTTGCTACTATGTACCACATGCTGTTTGAATTACTTCCCTTGAATAGACTCTTCACAACTCTAAAAGGGATATACTATCATTTTATTATCTCCTTTTTAGAGATTGGTAAAATAAGATATGGAGAGGGCTAGGTGACTTCCCAAGGTTATATAGCTTTAAGTAGTAGATTTGGTATTAGACTTTTGCAGTGTGACTCCAGATACTCCTACTTAATCACAAAGCTCTGTGCCTCTTTGAGTTAAGTGTTGATGTATTATGATTTAAGTTTTGCTATACCACATTTCTTTCTTTTCTTTTTTTTTAAGATTTTATTTATTTATTTGACACAGAGAGAGAGATTACAAGTAGGCAGAGAGGCAGGCAGAGAGAGGAGGAAGCAGGCTCCCCGCTGAGCAGAGAGCCCGATGCAGGTCTCATCCCAGGACCCTGAGATTATGACCTGAGCCGAAGGCAGAGGCTTTAACCCATTANCAGAGAGGCAGGCAGAGAGAGGAGGAAGCAGGCTCCCCGCTGAGCAGAGAGCCCGATGCGGGTCTCATNAACCCATTAAACCACCCAGGCGCCCAAACCACATTTCTTTCATTACAGAAGAAAAGTGTTTCTATTGACACACATTTCTGGGAACCAAAGTCAATGTGTATAATATCTAGAAATTTTCAAGTACTAAAAATGATCAGACTCTGAGAGTGTTCTTTTTAAGCAGAGGTAATGCTTTGGCTTTTGTCCCTCACAATGGTAGTAATAAAAGTATACTCCAAATGACACATTTATAGCAAAATGTGGGAAAGATTTTGGAGCAGGCCACTCTGCAAAGAGAAAGGTAGTTAGCAACATAGTTCAAGGATTGTTGTTTTGATCGCTCATCAAAAGAGCCATCCAAAAAGATCCCTACATCACAATACCAACATTATTCTTTTTCTAAAGCATATTTTTTTCTTAGACACTATCTTACATGTGTGTATGTGTTTTAAGAATAAAGGATAGAAGACACATTTAGTGAGCCATCTTGAGCATATATGGGGCAAGATGATTTTTTTCTCCAAAAATATTGTTTTTTAAGTTCCTCTGCTTTTGAATGCATAATCAAACAATAAAAGGAGGTATTGATTAAAGTGTAGGAGTCAGTAATAATTTTATAGTTATTTAATTAGAAAAAATTATTGTGACTATTTACAATTCTGAGAAGTACTTGTGAGTTGTTTTTGTTTTTTTTTTTTTAAGATTTTATTTATTTATTTGACAGAGACAGAGAGAGATCACAAGTAAGCTGAGAGGCAGGCAGAGAGAGAGGGAGAGGAGGAAGCAGGCTCCCCGCTGAGCAGAGAGCCCGATATGGGCCTAGATCCAAGGACCCTGAGATCATGACCTGAGAAAACGGCAGAGGCTTTAACCCACTGAGCCACCCAGGCACCCCATACTTGTGAGTTTTTGATCAACATTTCAATAAAGGGAATTTCTCCTATTACAATGACATTGTGCTAATGGTCAAAACTGAGAAGAAGATAAACATATTATCTTTTAAATTATTTTACAGCCACATAGGTAGGATTGTAAGCATAAATACTCTACTCTTGCCACTAAGAACAAACATTTTATGCTAATTATTTCCTATGTCTCAGAGAACATTTTAGTATTAGTTAAGGTTAAAAAAAAATGTCCTAATTCTTGCTTTAAGACATGCACTATGCAAGGGTAAACTTTGATGGGTACTAATGGACACCTCTTCCTAGCTTTGACCCTCAGGTTGGAAATAACAGCTTGTTGTTATTTTCAGAGAGAATAAGATCCATTTCTAAACAGTTTAGAAATCTCAGGGCTTTTTTCTCCTTATAAATAGACAAATAAATGACCACATTAGCAACTGCACTTCTATGTGAGCCAAGGACATTTTTAAAATGTCACAACTCAGGGTTAACACTCTCATTTTTGACATTTGGCCTTCAGATTTTTCTTCTTAATTGTCTGTTTGCTGCCTCATTGCTATATACAGGGATTTAAGGTCAAACACATCTCTTTCTTGCATTGCCACAAGATAGAGTGTCCAAAAGTTTTAAATATTTCATATATTGTGGGCTACCAGACTTTCCCAAATTCTGTATTAGCTTCAACCTTTTGAATATAGGGAGGTCATCTGCTTAGACCACAATTGTCCCCAGAAAGGACTGTCAGTTACTTGATTCCAACTACAGGCTCCTTACTTTTTAGCAGATACTTGGGGTTTGTTTTTCTAAACCAGTAGAAACAATTTGGGCTAGTTTTGCAAAAGCAAATACAAATGCAGCCTACACATACTAGTGTGTTGTTATATAAGAAATAGATTACATTGTCAAGGTGATGTTGTTAAAGATTGACTGATATAACTGGGACTTAAATGTTCTTTATAAATCAGGATCACCTCCAGAGTGGCACCAAGTGAACTGAAGTGTGCCTCCACACACTGTCCACTTAGGAAGTCTTAAATACAAAGATATTCTAAATCCATTGGCAAAGAATATTGAATTTATCACTGGCTCATACCACCCACTAGGAACAATAGGGAATGAAAACATCTTGTGATGGTGGTTTTAACATTGAAATACTCAGCTCAATCAAGAACACATGCCATTCATTACCCATTCAGCAAATATATATCAGTAATATTTTATGTTCCACGTATTGGTCAAATTACTAGGGAAACAAAGAAAAAAGTTGTTTTTCTCAAGAAATTCTAGAAGCCTAAAGACTGATTTCTGTGCCACATGGGTCTCTGTATATGATTTGCTTTTGTTTCTCCCATTAGATTGTTATGACCTTCATAAATCACTATAAGCATCAGAAAGCACACTAAGTCTTTAACTTGGTTAATGATGTTATATTTAAGCCCATAGTCCCTCTGTCCTCACCTCCTACCCCAATTATGGAATGTGGTCTTACACTGTTTTTTTTAAAAAAAATATAAGTGGCCAAATTCTGTATATCAATAGAATCACATTCCCTTGGCCACAGATGAAATGACTAAGGATGGGCAAACTATTCCATGATTGACAATTTATGAGTTAAACAATGGCACACTGTGTGGCTTTGGGAAAAGGCTTTATCCAAGTATGGACAAAGATGATTGGTTACATTAGTCACAGACATTCTCTGGGGAATTTGACCTGTGAAACAAAGAAACAAAAAGTTTACTATAGCAGGCTGAAGAAAAGATACAGAGGAAAGATAGTATGTAGGAACTATGGGGCAAAAGTTCTGAATAAACACTTTGACACAGAGAAGAGAACAGAAATAATGAAATACAATCATTGTGGCTGAAGAGATATACAGAGGGAATGGCAGGCTTACTTTTTCTAGTTATATCAGAGCTGCAAATTCCTGGAAAGCCAAAATCCCTGACTTCCATGATCTCTGAATCGGCCATGCATCTACTCCTTGGATTTCTTTCTCCATTTCTTCTCCATTATAGTCCTCTAATATCGATTATTTAACATGAACTTAGTGAGTTTCTGTCTCTTTCTGAAATAGTCTAAAATATTTCATTACCACAAATGTGAAAAATATCTACAAAATGCCCTAATGAGTTACCAAAACAGAATTTAGGTGCTTGGTCCTGAAGGATTTGCAATATATTGTCAGAAATAGAATGTGCATAAAGGAGAAGATAAGTCACAAATAATAAGCATATATATGTACATACAGTCCATGACTAATAATTTTTCAATGATTTCTAGATATATCCAAGAATGAGGATGGTTGTGATACATTCCTGAATGCAGCCACTGTAACCCTGTGTGTTCGGGGAGAATGTCTTCTCATGTAGAAATGTGTGTGGCACTTCAAAGAGGAGGAATGCAGAGCAAGGACTGAAATATGAGAAATTATAGATAAATGTTTTTAAGAAAGATAAAAGAAATTTAAAAAAGGTTGAATGCCAGCTAAGTTGTTGGCATTATGCTAGAATTCATCACATATATTGATCTCACTTAATCCTTGTGAAAAACTCTGGGAAGTAAATATTTTAAACTATAAAAATTAATTTTAAAAAAAGTGAGGCTCAGGGAGTTTGTAGTAACTTCTCCAAAGTCAAGCTACCAAGCAAAGTTCATTGCTTTCTGGCTATAATGTTCACATTTCTTTCATTCAACCAGAATGCCTGCTCTTTATTTACAATGACTGTCTACTGTCAGAAAGAGCATAAATCTTCATGCCCACAAGAACCCTTGAATCTGTTGCCTTTACTTTTATCCTGAAATTTCTAGAAAGGAAATCCCTGCCAAATTGTAAGAGCTGTCAAAGAAGTACCTATCTTAACTTAATAAAATGGGTTCTGGGCATGCATTAGGTGGTCAAGAAATGTATGTTGAACAAATGCTTTAATGGACATTTATACTTCCCAAACATTATCACAGATTATCCTAAATCAACATTGGCTATCCACATGCAGCTTCGCTTGGCTTACTGCAGTTGCAAAAAAGCAGATTTTCTTGCTATTTCTGGAGATGCTAAACCAATTAAAATTTAAGCCTGTGGGCTCTAGAGACAGTATTTTGTATTTAAAACTTGACTGCTACTTCAAGGTTGCTTTAAGGTTATTTGACCTTTCTAGTCTTAGTTTTCTTAACTATAATGAGTTAATAACTGATAATGATATATATTTTGCATGAATATTACATGAGTTAATACTGTGAAATATTTAAGACAGTGCCAGGGAAATGATAAGCAATCAATAAATTTGAGGTATTTCAAAAGAACTCCAAAGGTTTTCATTCAATATTACTCCTATTTTTACCCCTTAGTAAAGGGCAGGCCTTTCCCAGATCAGTTGTGACTTACCAGAGGAGTCAGCAGAACCCTATTAAGTGGCTGTATTCATGTGTCTGTGTGTAGCGGGGGGTGGGGGGGTGGGAGGAGGGAGGATGAGGGTTATCTCTGCCTTGACACAAGTTAATAGATATCCTACTTTTGAAAAGGATCCTCTGTAAATGATCAAATAATAAATATTTTAGATTTTATGAGCCTTCATCTCTGTCAACTTCTCAACTCTGCTGTTACACCATAAAAAACAGTCACAGAAAATAGGTAAACAAATGAGTGTGACTGTGTTCCAATAAAACTTTATTGACAAAAACAGGCAGTGGGCCAAATCTGGCCCAAAAGTCATAGTTTCCTGAATTCTGCTAGAGATAATGACAGGTGGCACAGTCTTCACATACTGTGCTTCCCAAATACACCTTGAATATTACCATATCATCAGGGGAAGATCACTTAAACTGTATGACCAAAATTTCTCATTTGTGAGCTGGAAAAAAAATGCTTCATGGAGCTCTTTTCAGATTAAGTCTCTACTATCTTTTAGTATCCAAAGGCCTAGAAATTCCATGTAGCTGAGAAAGTGCTCAACATCACTTGGCATCAGAGAAATACAAATCAAAACCACAGTGAGATACCACCTCACACCTGTCAGAATGGCTAAAATCAACAAGTCAGGAAACGACAGATGTTGGCGAGGTTGCAGAGAAAGGGGAACCCTCCTACACTGTTGGTGGGAATGCAAGCTGGTGCAGCCATTCTGGAAAACAGTATGGAGATTCCTCAAAAAGTTGAAAATGGAGCTACCCTACGACCCAGCAATCGCACTCCTGGATATTTACCCTAAAGATACAAACGTAGTGGTCCTCAGGGGCACGTGCACCAGAATGTTTATAGCAGCAATGTCCGCAATAGCCAAACTATGGAAAGAACCTAGATGTCCATCAACAGATGAATGGATAAAGAAGAAGTGGTATATATATACAATGGAATACTATGCAGCTATCAAAAGAAACGAAATCTTGCCATTTGCAACGACGTGGATGGAANGAATGTTTATAGCAGCAATGTCCACAATAGCCAAACTATGGAAAGAACCTAGATGTCCATCAACAGATGAATGGATAAAGAAGAAGTGGTATATATATACAATGGAATACTATGCAGCTATCAAAAGAAACGAAATCTTGCCATTTGCAACAACGTGGATGGAACTGGAGGGTATTATGCTGAGCGAAATAAGTTAATCAGAGAAAGACAACTATCATATGATCTCTCTGATATGAGGAACTTGAGGGGCAGGGTGGGGGGTCGTGGGGGGTAGGGAGGGAAAAATAATGAAACAAGATGGGATCGGGAAGGAGACAAACCATAAGAGACTCCTAATCTCACAAAACAAACTGAGGGTTACTGGGGGGTGGGAGGGTAGGGATAGGGTGGATGGGTTATGGACATTGGGGAGGGTTTGTGCTTTGGTGAATGCTGTGAAAGATGTAAGCCTGATGATTCACAGACCTGTACCCCTTGGGAAAAGAATAAAAATAAAATTAAAAAAAAAAAAAGAAATTCCATGTAGCAAAACCAAACCAAACTCTTCTCTTAAGATTGCCACATTTCCCCCTCCTTTCCTTCTAAAGGGAATCCTGCTTTGTCTACTTAAGTTCTCCTCCCCAACCTTGGTTGACTGATGATTTTGAGATTCTATAATATGGAGTAAGTAGAAAGGTTGGAGATAGAAGGATAAGATGGACATGCTTGCCAGGGCTGGATAAAATAGTTTTGTGAAAGGCTCCAAAGTAAGAAATAAGGAAATGTCGATAACATAGAATAGAATAGAATAGAATAGAATAGAATAGAATAGAATAGAATAGAATAGAATAGCAGAAGGGGAACAGTGATGCTGTAATGTATTTATTCTTTTCACTGTGTCTAAAAATTGCAAAGAAAAATTTTATTGTGATTTTTTTGTTTGTTTTTGTGACTTAAATAGTTTCTTTTTTAAAAATGAAATGCCACAATTAGAGGAGTGTATAGAGGTGACACATCTTTTCCTCAACCATCCTTCTTTTTAGCTTCTGTACAAAGGTAAAAATGTTTGTTAACCTAATAGTTAATGATGAGAAACAGAGGTTGGCAAACTTTTTCTCCAAAGGGTCAGATAGATAGTAAATATTTTAAGCTTCACAGGTCACAAAAGATCTCTGTCACATATCTGTTCTTTTACAACCCTTTAAAAATTCAAAATCCATTGATGACTTGCACCATACAAAAACAGACTGGGCCAAATGTGCTTGCCTGCAGTAGTTTGCTAACCTCAGGCATAAAATACCTATTTTCTGACTTGTCTGGGAGATTTCTCCCTTCGGGCTCTTTGACAGTCTGCTGCTTGCAGTAGAGAAAGACCTTATTTACAATTGAATGTGTTGTGTGACAAAAGTAGAAATGGAGAGTTCCTGCTCATTTTTCTTGCTCATTTTCCATTCATTCATTAAATAAATTTGTTGAGCACCCACAATGTACTCTCTTAAATATCGTTGTGTTTGCAGAGATCTCAGGGTTTCTTAAACACATGGTTCCTGCAGTTTCTCTCAACCTGTAATTATCAGTTCTTTATACTCGTGTTTTAGGGCAGATCAGGAATAAAATCTCTTTTAGCACTCAAAACAACCCATGATTATAAAAAATGAACCTAGCTAACAATGATATCCTTCCACTCAGTACACATCCTTCTTCAAAATCGTAGCCTCGATGAGGAAAAATATGTAACTGTCTCTACTTAAAAAGATACTTATTTTCCTCCCATAGGCTGAAACTTCACGACAATAACAACAAAAAATTCCCAAATCTAGAACATCTACCACATAGTTTCTTCCATTTTCATAGTTCATTGCCATGTTAACATAGTATCTGGATCCAGATAGGGCTCTTCATAAACTTTCTATTTCATCCATAAAACAATACATTAAGGGGTGTGAATACTACTTTCAAAGTACTTTACATTCCCACATTTCTTTTTCTTTTTTTAAAAGATTTTATTTATTTATTTGACAGTGAGAGAGATCATAAGTAGACAGAGAGGCAGGCAGAGAGAGAGAGGAGGAAGCAGGCTCCCCGCTGAGCAGAGAGCCTGATGCAGGGCTTGATCCCAGGACCCTGAGATCATGACCTGAGCCGAAGGCAAAGGCTTTAACCCACTGAGTCACCCAGGTGCCCTACATTCCCACATTTCATGAGTGGTCATGATTCTGCTCCTTCAGGATAGAAACTGTAAACTGCCAGCTTTCTGAATATTTCTGCTATTTATCTTAACTGAGGAAAGAGTTTCAAAGTGGCCAAAAGGAGCCACGACTTCAGTATAAGATATAAAAGTTGCCCCCACTCCAGATCTTTGGTATAGACATCAACTACAATAATCTGAATACTCACACCACAGCGACATGGCACATTTTGTAATTCGAAGTGTTTGTGATTTTCCTCTGGACCATGTAAACCGGGGGAAATGCCTTGGGTAACAACTTTGTTCTCCATTTCTCTTAAATACACATGTGCACAATCAGTTCTCCCTTTGATCAACTCCATGAAGAGAAAAAATCAGAGTGGACCAAAGTTATTGCTTCCATTCTCCTCTTTGTGCCCTTTTCTTTTCCTTTTCCTTGCATTCCTGCTTAGCTATTTTGTCCCGCTTCCTCTGCAGCTTGTCCTGTTCCTTCTTCCTTAGGCACTCATCCAGAAACAAATCTCACTCCAGCTTTCCAGTGTTGAGAACATCTTCCACATTGGTGTTTCGGAATAGAGATGTATCAGAACCAAGATTCATTATGATGGCACCTGAATCATCCTTCTCATCCTTCTCGTCTTCTGCATCTGTCACACCAGCATTCTGGGCTAGGAGTGCAGCTTTCTCTACTTCTCCCCTTCTGACACCGTCCTGGGCTTCACCACAGTCTGTGCCTGCTTCTAAGTTTAGGTGGCAATTGCCTGTATCTCATCTTTTTTCACTTTGCTGAGAACATTCTGCCTTTCCGATGACCATTGTTCTACAATTTCCTTGCAGATGTTAAGAACAGAATCTTCTTCTAAGAAGGCCGAGAGGATACCCTCATCCTTCAGGACACCAAGATGGAGGAGCCCTAAACAGCTCAGTCCATTCCCAGAACCTGGACCTGTCCATCCATCTGCGACTCAACCCAAAGCCCCTTCTCCCGCCATCTGCCTCACCCAAGGCAGCAGAAACCACTTCACTGGGTGCCACCATCTTCGGGTCAGCGTCCTTGAATTGTTTTTTTATTATGAGCTGTGTGTCTTAAACACAAAATTATGCTTGGACAGGACCACATGAATAATGATTGTTGCTTCTTCTACTTCTTCTTCTTTTGGATAATGACTTGTTAAATATTACACATTTCTAATCATGCTCGCACCTCCCCAGGTTGATTAGTGAAGATGCCAATATTACTTTGGTCTGGAGTGGATGTAATTGTGATTTTTTTAAGCCTGATTTTTTGTTGACAGACAGCAGCTTCAGATAAAACAATAATATTGGGCAGTCTGACACTCTTGTACAAACTTAGAAAACATTTCAGGATTCCAAAGTGGGGTAATACTAATGATGGGCCTTGAACAAAGGTTATCCCCTTTCTCAAAACATCAATTATTTCAAGTTACATCCTTCCAGTTACTGCACGTTCGAAACAATACTTAATGAGTTTTTGATGACATCTTATTCCATTGGTAATACTGAGAAGTTAAAGATTACTTTTCTTACTAATATTATTTTTCTTACTATATTTTTCTTACTAATATTTTTCTTACTAATATCTATTTTTCTGGAGTTCTGCATTTCTGGTAGAACTCCAATATGATTCCGGTTCTGGTTAAAGTTTTATTAATAAAAATATATTTTTTAGTGTTGTGAATTATTTCCCAGACTTCAATAGGCTTGGAAGTGTTCTTGGTTACTTTAATATGGGTATTTGTCTCACTATAATTGAAAATGGTTCTCAACTCCAGAATCAACACTTAAAACTTCTTTTGCACATAATAGTCCTATTCAGCACCGAGGACAGTGCTGAATACCCTCAACTGTGGAATGAATAGGTAAATGAATAGTCCTGGAGAATGAATTAAATATAAAGCAAACAGTAACAAATATTAAATTTGCACAATTTCTCATTCATAAATAAAATCCTAAAAGGACAAGCCAATGGTGTAGTTTATGACATCCTGGAACACTGAGGTTACTGAGGTTGGGGCAAATCAGATATTGCTTACTTTCAGGATCAGATATTGCTTACTTTCAGCATTAGCCTATATGTTACTATTTTCTTCACTTATAACTTACATGAAAAAAGTTATGATTTGGAAATATTCGAGATACTATATTTAGAACAAATTCAGAGTACAAGGAAAAAGACAATGGATTTGAAAGAAATATAAACTTAATCAACATCTACTGAGTTTGCATTATCTGCAAGTTACTTTAAATATAAAGATGGTTAATACTTAAGAATTTAGAGACAAAAATTAAAAATTATTATGATCTTCAACCCTATCAATTATTTCATCAAATATAAATGTCCTAAACACACCAATTAAAATACAAGAACTTGCAGATTGGATTAAAATGTTACTGAAAAGAAACACACTTGAAATAAAAAGACATAGCTAGGTTAAAGGTAAAAGTGCAAGAAAAGTATAATGTGTAAGTACCAACCATAAGAAAACTGAAGTGGATATTCTAGAATCAGACAGAGTAGGGTTCAGAACAGGGATGAAGAGAGACATTCCATAGAGAAACGTGGGTCAGATCACCAGGAAGACCTAACAATCTTAAATGTATAAGCACTTAACACCAGAGCTTCAAAATACATGCAGCAGAAACTAATAGAACTGAAAGGAGATCAGATAAGTAAATATGCAACCCTAACTGCAAACCTGCATGGTCCGTGCTTAACAGTTGATAGGAAAATCAGGTAGAAAATCAATAAGTATATAGGAGGTCTGAGTAACACTAAACTAACTTGACTTAAATTGTATAAATAAAACACACCATCCAACAAGAGCAGAACACTTATTTCAATCATGTAAGGAATATTCACCATAATAGACTATATCCTGGGCCATAAAATAAGCCTGAAAAATGTAAAATAAAAGAAATTGCATAAATAATGTTTATGGGGCTCCTCGGTGCCTCAGTAGGTTAAAGCCTCTGCCTTCGTCTCAGGTCATGATCTCAGGATCCTGGGATTGAGCCCCACATCTGGCTCCCTGCTCAGCAGGGAGCCTTCTTCCTCCTCTCTCTGCCTGCCTCTCCTCCTACTTGTGATCTCTCTCTCTCTGTCAAATAAATAAACAAAATCTTTAAAAATAAATAAATGAATGAATAAATAATATTTTCTTTCCACAATATTACAGTAGAAATCCATAATTTAAAAAATCTAAAAAATTCCCCAGTATTTATAATTAAATAATACATTTACAAATAATGCATTGATAAAACAAGAAGTCACAAGGAATATTAGAAGCATTTTGAATTGAATAAAATTGAAAACCCAACATATCAAAATTTGTGGGATGTGGTTAAGAAAGTATGTAGAGGGAAATTTATAGTGTCGAATGATTGCATTAAGAAAGGAAGAAAGTCCCAAATAAATGATCTAAGCTTAGCTTACATCTTAAGAAACTAGAAAGAGAAGAGCAAGCAAAAGGAAGAAGTAATAAAGATAAGTGCAGAAATAAATAATTGGAGAGTAGAAAAAATAGAGAATTTAATGAATCCAAAAGACACTTATAAAACAGATCAATAAAGTTGATAAATCTTTATCAAGACTGATCAAAGGAGGGGGTGAGAAGGCACAAAATCAAGAATTGAAATGGGGACATGATCTCAGATCCTACATAAATTAAAAAGATAATAAGGGGAATATTAAACTCAACTTAATGACCATAAATCCAACAACTTTGATAAAATGGACTAGTTCTTTTTAAGACACAAAGTATCGAGGTTCACTCAGGAGAAACAAATAGCCTGAATAGTCCTATGCCAATTAAAGAAATTAAATGAGAATTTAAAGCCTTCAAACAAAGAAAACTGCAGGTCTAGATGTCTTCCTTAGTAAATTCAATCACTTAACAACAAGAAAACAATTCCACACAAATTCTTCCAAAGTATAGAAGAGAGGGAATACTTGTCAGATCACTTTATGAGGCTAGCCTTATGCTAATCTCAAAATCAGATAAAGATATCATAGAAAAAGAAATTATAAACCGATATCTCTCATGATCATAGATGCAAAAATCCTCAACAAAATAATAGCAAATCAAATTAAACAATGTATTGATGTGATAACACATTATAAAAAGTAGGGGTTTTCTGAAGAATCAAGAGGATTCGAAAATCAGCCAGAAATTGATATCAACATTTGTTCATAGTAAAAAAAAAAAAAACCTGCAATAAACTAGTCATAGAAAGCAATATCTTTATGAATAGATGGAATTTACAAAAAGCCTATAGCTAACTTTATATTTAATGTTCAAAGACTAAAGGCCCTCTTCCTCTAATTAGAAACAAGGCAAGGATGTCTGTTCTTAACCACTTATATTTAAGTCTTATTTTGTTTAAGAACAAAATTTTAAAAAGAGGCCCCCAGATAGAGAGGAAGAAATAAACTGGTCTTTATTCACAGACAACACGACTGTCTACAGAGAAAATCCGAAGAAATCTAAATTTTTAAAAAGCTAGTTGAGCTTTGCGCAGTGGCAGTATCGTAGCCAATGAGGTTTATCCGAGGCGCGATTATTGCTAATTAAAAAGCTAGTTGAATAAGAGTTAAATAAGTTTATGGCTGTAAAATACAAGGTTGACATATAAAACTGAGAGGTATTTCTATTTTTAAGATGTTGATTCTCCCCAAACTTATCTATAAAATCAAGAAACTTTGTAGTATAATAAAAATATATTATCTGGTCATAGGCAAGGCCCAGCAGGGTCTCCTGAGTTTCTTTGTGCTTAAGAACGCTGCTAGTACAGACAACCAGATTCCAAGATCCTCTTCCATGTGACCTCTTGCAGAGGGAAGTCTTTAGAATTCCTAAGAGACAACTATAGACCTTTCCGAACTATAGAATATGACATCATTGTTGAAATAATAGTTTGGGTTTTTTTTTTTTAAGATTTTATCCATTCATTTGAGAAAGAGAGAGAGAGAGAACACAAGCAGAGGAAGCAGAGGGCAGAGGGAGAGGGAGAAGCAGGCTCCTGCTGAGCAGGGAGCTCAATGCGGGGTTCGATCCCAGGACCCTGGGTTCATGACCCGAGCAGAAGGCAGACACTTAACCGACTAAGCCACCCAGGTGCCCTAAAGTAATAGTTATGACAATTATTTCCAAATTCTAGTTTCTATACTGATTAGAAATTCTTGTGTACCATGAGTCTTTCTGCAAGTTTGTCACACTGGATGTCAACTTTTTTTTAAGGTGGATATTAGTATATTTATATTAATGCAATTATTAGTATAAAGAATTGTGCCACCATCATAATTTTATTTTAAATCATTTCCATCACCTTCGAAGAGACACCTTATCCCCATTTTGCAGTCACTCCCTGTTCCCATCATACCCGCCTCCTGCCCTAGGCAACCACTACATTACTTCCATTATCTATTCTGGACATTGGATAAAAATGTAGACATACACGGTAGGGTCCTTGGTGTTTGCCTTTTTTCACTTACTCTGATATTTTTGTGGATGTTAACTTCTAGAAAACTATATAACGTATAAATTATACTCGTCAGATAAAGATGTAATGATTTGTTTTTTTGTTTATTGTTTATTTTTTAAAAGATTTTATTTATTTATTTAAGAGAGAGAGAAAGAGATTGAGAGAGAGAACACAAGCAGAGATGAGGGGCAGAGGGAGAGGGAGCAGACCTTTGCCCCTCAATAGGGAGTGTGATGTGGGGCTCAATCCCAGGACCCTAGGACCATGACCTGAGCAGAAGGCAGATGTTTAACCAAGTAAGTCACCCAGGGTCAGTTTGTTTAGTACAAAAGATTACTCCTAATGGATTAATTTTCTCCAAGACAATAAATACATTTTATTTAAATTGGAAAAATAATCATGAATCAATGTTATGTGCTATATAGTAGGGGAAGTATATAAAATGCCATGAAAGCTTTGTGAATGGGACCATAATTAGGGGTAGAAAGGCATGTCACCTGTGAACTCCTAAATATCAAATATATAGTTATCTCCTATAGTTTCTCTGTTGCATCACGCATTGCTGAAAATATTATTAATCAATTTAAATTAATTCGCCAACATTTGAAAATCGGGTGTTTTCACATCAAAATACAGATTTATCTCTTCTCTTGAAACATCAGAATGTAAGGCAACACTTGGTTTGTCCATATACAAAGCAAAAATTAGCTGAATATGGGCAGTAGCTGATCCCTATGCATAAAAGATATGTTCTCTGAGATTTGCAGAAAACAGGTGTTATATTTTCTTGATTCTTGCCCTGGTGGCTAAACAGTTGAGGGAAAAAAAAGATGATTTGTTCTAAAAGAAAATGCAGTATCAGCACTGTAATTAAGAGATTTGGATTGGATCCTGCAGCAAAAGTTAAGGGGGACTGAAGTTGATACTCCTGAATTAACCTGCAAAGGATTTAAAGGACCCACAGGTTAGCAACCACCATGGTTCCTAATGGAAGCAAGTGCAAATCCTTTCTGAAGGGAATTGTTAGGAAATAATTCTTCGTGGTCTCCTATTTCTGTGTGTCTTGTGAGTAGCAGCCCTGACTGTGGTACAAACTTTCTTTTCAAGGGTGTTTATATACCGAAAAGCTTTGGATCTGTCTTTGGAAGATAGATATGGTACCACCTTAATGAGTAAAGATAATGTTTGTATAGTATTCAACCCAATAAAGGCAATATTTTCCTCTGGATCACAGGGCAGGTTCCCTAAGGCGAGGTTTCTCTCACATAACACACTATATATGCAGATATCACATGACACTCTTCACATGTCCCTGTGGGAATTTGGATTTGGGAAATCTGCATAAGAAAATGGCTACTATTATTACTGTGAGTAATAAAGTCTTTTGTCTCTGACCCAAGAATGTTGTATCTTCTGCCAGAACCTATGAAATCGTGGCAGGCTCAGTTAATAGCTTGAATGTAGAGTAAAATGTCAGACCCTTCACAGTTCTAACTTTTTAAAGAAACATTTGGCTGTAACTATTAACATTCAAAATGTGCATGCAATTGGGTCAATTTTATTTCTAGGCATCTAATTTAGAGCCATAGTCTCTCAAAGGCATAAAGGCACACTAGGATATTTATTGTAACATTGTTTAAACCTAAATACATACACAGGATAACTATTTTGGCTAAATTTTAGGACATCTATTATTTATATGGAATGACTATATAATGTCCTATAATTTAATCATGTCACTATAATGGCTAAATTATAAGACATCCATTGTTTATATGAAATGAGGTCAAGCTATACATACTTAGGTGGAAAAATATTCTGGACATTTATTTGAAAAAGAAAGCACCCTCAAGACATGCAAACTTCTGGTATAAAACTATGTTTATAAAAATATCCACAATATTCTGTGTGTGTGTATATTTATAACTGTACATTTTAATTATATGATTAAATTGTACATAATTGTACAATTATTTATAATTGTATGTACATAATACAATATAATTATATATATATTTATGTAACATATATATAAACTAAACACTTCATATTATAAGTAGAGAGAGAAAGAACTGCAATTGGGAAGTGACTCTCCAGTGGTCAAGGGGCTTAATTTATCAGAAATGATTAAATTTTTAACAGACAGGGGGCGCCTGGGTGGCTCAGTGGGTTAAAGCCTCTGCTTTCGGCTCAGGTCATGATCTCAGCGTCCTCGGATCGAGGCCCGCATCGGGCTCTCTGCTCAGCAGGGCGCCTGCTTCCTCCTCTCCCTGTCTCTCTGCCTGCATCTCTGCCTCCATGTAATCTCTCTCTGTGTGTCAAATAAATAAATAAAATCTTTAAAAAAAAAAGAATAAAAAAAATAAATTTTTAACAGACATCAATATATTATGTAAATGAAAGTAATGTGTTTATGTAGATATTATGCAATTATTAACAAATTAACAAATACTCATTATCCATTTATCCCCCAAAGACACTCACTAGGGTGACTTTTCTGTCTGCACATTGCATTTCTTTCTCTTCTTCCAAATGGTGATGTACTCTCTTATATTTATTATTATCTATGTCATCATAATTTATTTTAGGTATTATTATTTACATTTATTATTATAATTATGTGTACTTGCAATAACATCAGAAAAGTTACTAATGATGAAAACAATTGTCATAACAACTATGTTTATGGTGCCCAATGATTTATAACCTCTTTGCAAGTACGTGGATTTTACATATTATGAGAGAAAATAAAAATTGATATATTTTTGAAAATAAATTTAAATTTTGTAGAGTTAATCATTTGAACATCTTACAAGCCACCAATTCCACTCCTACTGAGACTTTTAAACATGTTCACCAGGAGAAATATACAAAAATATTTATGGTGGTATTGTCCATGTTATTAAAAAGCTGGAAACAGATGAGATTTGTATAGACAAAACAATGGATACAAATCTTCATAGTACAGAGGATTTATGTAATAGTGAAAAAGAACAAACTATGGTTTCATAAAATGGTGTGGGTAATTTTCAGTACCATAATATTGAGAGGAAAAAGCAAGTGAGAGATAATAATGGGAGTGATGATATTTTAATGAAAAAAAGTTGCATATGTGTTTATGTGTGTAAACATGTGATAAAACTTCATAAAAGTCAAAACAATGATAAACAAAAAGCAGGTCATACACATATTTGTTGGGGACAGGTGTTAGGAGAGGTAAGGAATAACATCCAAAAAAATATGATCATATTGGTGATATTTTAGCTCTTTACTCTAGTGCTAGCTCATGATTAATAATTTTCTTATTTGTTTCATAATTTATGAATATATACAGGAGGAGTATTTATAGTCTTTCATGTGTCTCAAAATGTTACATCCATGTAAAAATACCTTGCATATCACCAATCATCTTTATGTTGAATAAATGTCTGTGGATAGTACTTGTTTTTGTTTTTGTAAGGAGAAACCTTAAGTTCTGCCCTGTTGGGGTTTGTGTTTTTGGAGGTAAGTAACATAATCTTCTGTGTTAAAGCCCATGTGACCACATGCAAAGCAACATGACAACGTCTTCTTGAGTAACTACTAAGCAGGCAATAGGTATTTGCTTCTAAGATGCATTTCCACAATTGGGAATTATGGTTTAAGAATAAAAATATTTCATACCAGGAAACAGCATAGGTGCTACTGGAAGCTTCATGCTGTGTAATAGAAGAGAGGATTATTTTTTATGGCCCCTGGTTTCTATGAATAGAATTAACTAGACACCAATTATCACCTCGTTGAAAGGATAAGTCACGGTGACTTCTTCAGCTGAGATCAAACTCATTTCTTCTGCAATGCGAATTAATTAGAGTTGGAGAGAGATATACTGAAGGCTTAGGATGCACTGCAAATTTTAAAAAGTCTGTATTTTAAGCAACTCAGGGGAAAATGTGTTCTAATTAGCATACAATGTTAATAAGTGATGATTTTATTTATACACAAGTACTTTAAAGAAATACTTTTAAAAGAAAACATTAAACAAGCCATGAAAAGTATTCTTTTTGTGATGACTGTAATTGAAGAAACACAAAAATTCAGCAGGTGTATTATTTATTTTTAACTGGCAAGCAGGCTCTACAGAAAGGGTTATCTTTACTTGAAAGTGTATTCCTCGGTGGTGAATAAAGAGAGATGGTTGGCTTCTTATCATAGCTCAAAAACATATCAGATAAATATGCCCACCAGCCTATTTGGACACAGCAGTAGATATTACCATCTGCTCCCAAATATGCCTGCAACCTTGTAGCTCTTCCATTTTGGCACCCAAATTTATGGGGAAGAGAATGACATCCTAAGATATACTTATTTCTGAAAAGAGCCTTGAAAATGTATCCCTAGTGACACAGAGTTGTGTAAATAGCTAGGTTTACTTCAACCACCACTGTTTTTTGTGGAGGGAATACCACTCCCCAAACTACTTTTTCATGTTGGGGTGGGATAACATGACCCAGAAAATTTAATATCCTATTAGAATAAGCAGGTAAACAGAACATTGTTCAAGAAGCTGATCACCACATTTATTTGTTTGTGCCAAGTAAATGAAATGAGCAAAATAAAGGAAAAATTTGACAGCAAAAATGGATACTATTAGCATTTTTACAGAGAAGGTAAAAAGTCCGGGGAAAATGGCAGCCACGTTCTGAAAGGAATGTTTCTGTCCTGTATTCAGAGACCTGCATCCAGGTCCATTCCCTCTTTCATATTATGTTTTGTCAGTCTTAGATATAAGAATCTGAAGCAAACTCAAGTGACATAATGTGTAGTTCCAAATCTCATATTATAATTCCAACTTGGATTTCCAAGTTCTTATTTGCACTGTGTGTATAAACACCACAGTAATTTCATTAAGAATTACAATGCATTAATTTGATTTCACATACATATAGACTTCTTGATCTGAATACAGGCTTATTTTGTTAATTTTTATTTTACTTGGCTATCTAAAAGAATAAAGAAGGTAATGCTTATCTTTTAAAATTTTTTTTAATAGGAGAAAATTAATTTAATAGCATACATATGAGAATCCACACAGACTTGGAAATTCCAAGGACACTCAAGCAAAATGAAGTATGTAAGTTTTTTTTCTAAACTACGCAGAAGGAGGTGCGTGTCCCGTATTCAATGTGAAGAAATGCAATTGATAATGAGGGACCCAGCAAGACATGTTTGTTCAAAGAAGGTACAGTTGAAAAATTGTGGAACATACAAGAAGTTAATATGAAATTTGAACCAATTGGCCAATATAAAGAAGAAAGAGAGAAAGAGAGAGAGAGAGAGAGCAAGACAGTAAGAACCTCAACAAATAAACAGTAATACGTTCAGCAAAAAAAAAAAAATTAGCATTGTATTCATAATGAAGTATCTTTCAGAGCTTAAATTGATGCTTGTAAATTCAACTGCTGGGTGAAATTTGGGATACTAGGTAGGTCCTTGTTTCTTTATTTCAAGAAGACAGATAGAACATTAATTACAGACAGAAAATGTTCTTGAATGAGCAGAAGGATTTGCTGGCAGTTCTACAAAAATACAACAGTGCAGATATGATTAGTATCCCCCGATCCCATGAAATCAAGAATAGAGGTGGAAGAGGATTCTTAAGATTTTCTTGATGCATTAAAGAGGCAGCAGAGCAGGGTGTGATGATAAAACTGAAGTGTCTACATAAGATTGTCATGACTGACATTTATAAATTAGGGAAACTAATACAAGAATTATTATAATTTGTAGCACCTGATTAAAAAGAATTCCAAAGCATTAAAACTATGCTATTATCCACAAACAATTTGAGAAGATAAAGACATGACATGCATCTGTCACTTATGTATGTTACTCTACTCAGTTATTCCTAAATAACCATATGATTAATCTACATGTACAGTAAGAGAGAATATTTTTACTTTAAATCTTTAATATGGGAGGAAGTTATTCCTTGACTGTACTTATAGAAACTCTATTTTCAATTATTCCAGAATTCTAGGATTACAAAATTTTTAAAATTTTTTTTCCTAAGGCTCCTATCCTTGATAATGAGCTAAATACTGACACTCCCTGACATGAAAGGCTATGACTTGCATTGAGTTGCATGGTATTTGAAAGAAGAACAAACAAACAAACAACAACAACAACAAAGCCCACCACCCTTTGGGGTTGATTTGATTTAATACTTATGAAAAAGGGTAAAAATTGAACTATCTCCCAAGATGATATCCTTATTGATGTCTTAAAGGCAAGCATATAGAACCACCTTTTAAACTTAAATATTTTCCTAGTCTTATACAAGATTATTGAAGATCACAGCTGGGGTTTTATTGCATATGTTTTACAAATATTTAGGGTAGAGCTCCCACTCTATTTTTAAAAGCTTTTTATTTTTAAAATTTTTTTATTTTTTAAAGATTTTATTTATTTATTTGTCAGAGAGAGAGAGAGCACAAGCAGGCAGAGGTAGAGGGAGAAGCAGGCTTTCCACCAAGTACGGAGCCTGATGCAGGACTCGATCCCAGGACCCTGGGATCATGACCTGAGCCGAAGGCAGCTGCTTAGCCAAGTGAGCCACCCAGGCGTCCCTAATAGCTTTTTATTTTTAAGAGAGTCATATGATAGGGTACTTCCTGTCACCCAGGTAAAAAAGCAAGAAAGAGGAAGTCATGATGTGCCTCTATATTTTTTTTTGAGGTAAAATTGATATATAACATTATATAATATGACCGTTAACAAATAGTGCCTGGTAGGAGCAATGATCTAAACAGAAGAAAATGGCCAATTTGAGCCACTGAACCAAAATCACACTGCTGGAACAGTGGCTCCTTCCAACTCATTGAAAGATAACTGCCAGCAAAGGAGTATAGAAAGAGGTGGCCTTCAGCCACTTGGCATTCACCAGCATGTAGGCCAGATTTGCTCCAAGAGCCTAATCACCATCAATCAGCCAGATAACAACTCACCCTCTCATTGATTTGGAAACATGATTTGCTTTCCCACAACCACAGTTACGTACTACGTGAATCATTTAGCCTATGTGGATAAACATTTTCTTAAATATACAGACTACAGTAGTTTTACAATGTGATCATATATAGAAGTTACTTAGAAATGATTTGCTCCCATGGAAGAAATTAGCATATTTAGTAAATTAACCTGGTGGAGACTTTTTTCTCAATTTGGGGAACAGCATTCTGAGAAAAAGTAAAAAAGTCACAAATGAAATAGCTATAAAAACAAAATGTGTGATTTTCTAAACTTTTTATTTGATGGGTTAGATAATTTTCTAATCTCAGCTAGTCATTATTATTTTCTAATAATTAACCCTCAGACACAATTTGAGAGAAAGGGCTTAAGGGAAGTCTTTTAATCATTTAATTTCATTGAAGAAGAGTTTTTTGTGTTTCACCATATTAACTTTATGGACAGCTCAATGATACTTTATAAATTGTTTTAAGCAAATGTCTTATAAAAATATCAGGCCCCTGCATGAATTCAAATGAAAAAATATTGACAAGTCATTTTGGATTAAGAGAATAAATAAATAAATAAATATAAAAAATTTATTTAAGTTAAATGAAAATATTATTTTGAAGAAGATAATTGCTCACAATAGTTATTGGTTTAAATTTCATAAAAATAATGTTAAAAAAACCTTTGATTAGAGTAAATCTCTTCTCTAAGGTATCCTATTTCCATTAAAAAGAAACAAATAAAGAAATGATAATATAAACCTTCTCAGAGTTTTGCAGGTGCTGAAACTTTCCATTTGAAGATTAAGCAGCTCTCCTAAACACAAAGCCATCACTGTAAATTGTTTTCTTTTTTTAATTTTTAATTTTTATTCTTTGCCCCAGCGGTACAGGTCTGTGAATCATCAGGCTTACATCTTTCACAGCATTCACCAAAGCACAAACCCTCCCCAATGTCCATAACCCATCCACCCTATCCCTACCCTCCCACCCCTCAGTAACCCTCAGTTTGTTTTGTGAGATTAGGAGTCTCTTATGGTTTGTCTCCTTCCCGATCCCATCTTGTTTCATTATTTTTCCCTCCCTACTCCCCACGACCCCCCACCCTGCCCCTCAAGTTCCTCATATCAGAGAGATCATATGATAATTGTCTTTCTCTGATTGACTTATTTCGCTCAGCATAATACCCTCCAGTTCCATCCACGTCATTGCAAACGGCAAGATTTTGTTTCTTTTGATAGCTGCATAGTATTCCATTGTATATATATACCACATCTTCTTTATCCATTCATCTGTTGATGGACATCTAGGTTCTTTCCATAGTTTGGCTATTGTGGACATTGCTGCTATAAACATTCGGGTGCACGTGCCCCTGAGGATCACTACCTTTGTGTCTTTAGGGTAAGTACCCAGTAGTGCGATTGCTGGGTCGTAGGGTAGCTCCATTTTCAACTTTTTGAGGAATCTCCATACTGTTTTCCAGAGTGGCTGCACCAGCTTGCACTCCCACCAACAGTGTAGGAGGGTTCCCCTTTCTCCGCAACCTCGCCAACATCTGTCGTTTCCTGACTTGTTGATTTTAGCCATTCTGACAGGTGTGAGGTGATATCTCGCTGTGGTTTTGATTTGTATTTCTCTGATGCCGAGTGATGTTGAGCACTTTCTCATGTGTCTGTTGGCCATGTAAATTGGTTTTTATAGGACAAAAAGAATTTTGAACATCAGGTAGAAAAAAACTTAGCAAATTTTTTGTAAAGGGCTAAACAGTAAATATTTCAGGCTTGCAGGCCATACCGTCTCTGTCGGTAAGTTAACACCTCTGCTGTTGTGACATCAAACCAGCCAGAAAATAAAACTTAATTTATGGGCAATGAAGTTTGAAATTTACATAGTTTTCTTGTGCTATGAATATTATTCTTTAAAAAATTTCCCCCAAACATTAAAAAAATGTAAAAACCATTCTTAGCTCACAAGGTCTACAATTACAGGTGGTGAGGCATATTTTGCCAATGGACTGTAGTGTACCAGTCCCTGGGATGGATGATGAAGTCTTGGTTTATATATATATACTCCATTCCTACTCAGATAGGTGATTTGTGATGGCTGTTTGATGGTAATTAGTTTTGTAAAACAGTTATTTCTAAAGTTATTTATTTCTAAATTTCTTTCTTGAGTATATTTCCATATTCAAGCCCACTGTCATTTTCACTGAATATGACTGCTGTCAGGCAAAACAAGTTGCTGTAGGAACCATTTTGGGTAGTATCTTGTGAGGACCTCATGAAATAGGAGCTTGAAAATGCATTTTAATGCTGAATTGCATTGAATGATTTGGTACTTGTTGTCTACTTACCTGCTGTCTCATTGATATCAAACCATTTATTCAGTCATTTATTCACTTAGTCATTCCCTTGTTTATTCTGTCATTTCACATTAAATGTCAGGCACTTCCCTAAGTACTAGGGAAATACATAAATTTGATATGATTCCTGAGCTGCAAGAACTTATAATAGCTGTGGGACAAAAACCAAACCAAACCAAAACAAAACAAAAGCAAAAATAAAAAAAATAAAACAACTAATAGCGAATTCCTTGTGATTCGTGAGATACCAGAACACTGCAGAAGAGGAAAGATGCCTCAGCAAGACAGAAAGTACAATGAAGACTTCAGAGAAACAAATCTGTTTAAGACATTTAAAGAAAAGAGCACTCATTGCCCACAGCCTCAGACAATACGTGTAAATTTATTCATAATAAAGTATAGTAATAACTTACATATTCTATACTCACAGAATTTGATAAATGATAGATATCTTAGTGGTAACCTATTTGGATTCTCAAATTTAATCAATGAGGAAAAAGAGGCCCTGACAGAACTGAGAAGTTCAAGGTCACCCAGCTCTTTAGAGGTGACCCTATTAAATTTCAAAGTTCTTCAGTAGCACTTCAATATTGTTTCCAACACACTAAACCTTCTTTGCTTCTTCTATAGCTTTTTAGTGATTGTATATTTTTTATTCTCTCTTTTCTATGCAGATTTTCTAAGTCAACTTGCAGAGCTCTTATCTTTTCTTCAGCGATTCCTTAATGATTGTAGTTAATAAAATTGAGGAAAAAAATTGGAAATAGTGCTCAAACGGTGTTCCTTTTTTTGAATTTTGTCCTGATCTGAAGTAAAAACACAATTAGCTTAGCTCAAACTCAGCATATTGTGTTTTTTTCTAGGTTACTTAATAAATTGCAATTATCGTCATTTGTGGCTCTCACAAGATTATAGGTGACTGAGTACTTCATCAGCCAACATCAGAATTTCCCATGGCACAAAACAAAACACTTGTATAATGATCTAGGAGAGTGGATTAAACATACTAAATGGGAGAGCTACACACTGAAAATGTTCACCGGATTATGAGTTTAGCTTTTCAAATCCATTCAACTAAAGTGAAATTGATGTGGCTCTGCTTAAGTATCAGTACCATTTTAGAGTTTAACTTTTATATTTCTGACTTTCATGTATTTAAGGTTTTCACCATTTCCAATGCTGACAAGCAGGCTCTGCACTCTTGCCTCACCCCCCGATGGATGCATATTCTCTCACTCTACCAGGGTTCTTTCTGGTACAAGAAGGGTGGGGAAAACACGGGAGAGGCATGCAGGGTCTTAAGGCAGAGTCTCTGTAGATCTTCAGTGTCTAGAGTTTTTGTGCTTTTCTCTAGGACAGTGCCCTTTAGAAAATTATATTATATGGCTGGGATATCCATAAGAATTTCCAGGGATTGGACATAGCAACTGCAAAAACACAGTTCTGTGTGAAACATTACTCAACATCATGACTATTATTGCTTAGTTGGTCACTGCTGTATTCCAGGGCTTTAAGGACTTTATGTCACTTAATGTATACAAAATCTTATGAAACAGTTATTATTACCTTGATAGTTCTCAAATCACATCTCTAGTGCAGGAAATCATACAGAATTCAAGTATTGAAGTTATAACAAAAAATCAATTATGATAAGCATAATAACAGGTATGCACTACTTAGAGATTCTTCTAAGTATTTTAAGCATGCTATTTATTTTATCTTTATCTATCTATCTATCTTTAATCTTATTCATTTAATCTTCCAAGCATTCATAAGAGTTATCAGCCTCATTTTGAGACTATAAATTATAGTTACATAACATGCTTAATGTCACAATTAATAGACAGCAGAACAAAGGTTTGAAGCAGGCAGTCTAACTCTGGAGATCACATACCTAACCACTACACCACAAAATTCTCTCATAAAAGACAGCCAATGTAAGGTATTTATCTTCACTCTCTCAATCTATCTTCCATTGACAATAAAAAGGAAAGAAAATCTTATTCTCAGGGTCCTACCTAACTTTAATAGTGTTATCATTTACCAAAATAATTCAACTAATTGAGCAAACTGTAGTTGGTGGCTTAAATGCTTATATACACACACACACACACACGCACACACATATGTATCAGTATGATATGTGTGTGTGTGTGTGTGTATCATTATGTGATAATTGTTCTCTCTCCTTATTTGTCCTGAAATTTATAGCTTTCATTCCCATGGACTGAAATTCTTATTTAGTGCTTCTTATGATCCTTGACAATATTTCCTCATAGGCAGTGTGATATACATTTGTATCTTGTGTTAATTTAACCTACACCCTCTGGGAGGTCAGTTGGCCTAATTCAGAGAACATACTCCAGGGATAGCAGCATTTTAAATCTAATCAGAAGCCCACCTTCCAAAGATATGCACTTCAGTTATCCTTATTGCTAATATTCGTATGTCTGATGAGCATCAGATTAGGATAATGTGCATTATAAAATATTTTTTGTTACTGATAAAGATGCAAGAAATATTGTACAGACTTTCTTGTCCTTGACGTGGTGTAAGAGTCCAGAGACCAGTTTGCCTGTACCTTTGGAAGTGGTCAGAATCTGAAATGGTCTGGTGTATACCCACTGATTCTGAGAATACTTGTCACCATGGTGAATCCTACTGACACATATTTTTGGATTTGCCTCAAGCAAATCTTTCACACAGTTAGGGTCAAACCACTAAAAGGAGCTTACAGAATAAGCTGCATGCTTGTTTACCAATGAATGTTTCTATGTGTGACCAAATTCCTCCTGTTAAAGTCTCATTTTCAGGTAACCTGGTTATAGGAGGAGACCTAAAACTCTTACCTGCCTCTACACTTAAAACTTTTATTTACCATAAAATACCTACTAATTATAAAGGACCAATTGCTTTAGACCAGTAGGCAGCAGGAGTGTGTGTGAGTACATACATGAATGCATGTTTGCACACACACACACCTACAGATACACCTACAGGAGAATGGTAAAATAAGAGGAGTGGACTAGGAGACAGAATGGGGCTGCCAGATATTTATATATGAGCTTATTTGTCCTTGTCCCTTAGGTTGGAAAGTTTTCATCCACAAATTCTCCTAAATTTCTTATGGGTGAGCAAGCTATTTGTCTTTGGCTGCAGAGATGGTAACACATTATTTATGATCCACACTTAACTACAGTTGTTCAGATCTCTGTCATCCTGAAGACTGATGGTTAAAATGCACTCTACTTTAGTCTACCCTCTTCAGCTTACATGCCTTTATTTGTTCTTTGAAAGCTTATGCTGCGTATATTTCAGGGAAAAATCTAGTTTAAATTCTCTTCCTTTTACATTTTATGTGTGACAAATGTTCAAACCACTTTTCTCCCTCAAAATTTCCATCATTATTGCTTTTTCCCTTTCTTCTAATGTTGCCATGCTTCTTCCTCATGTCTGTAAAATAAGAAAACCATTTAGTAAGCAATGTAATAAATACTTCTCTAAGCCCTTAGGACTTATATCATCCAATGCTGTCTTTAAGCCCTTAGAATCATGGTTTTCTTGAATTATAGATTTTCATTTAAAATCTATGTTCTTTGCATTTGTCTATATGAATTAAGCATTCTCTACTCTGAATGGTATTTCTTTATTTTTTTTTTCCTTCTTACCCTTGTTTATATTTTATGCTCTGGACTTAGCCAAGATATATTATGGAATCAACAGAAACCTTGATTTGACCCAATCCAGAGTAAATAAATTAGTACAAATAAAATAAAACAAAATTAGTACACTGGCAATAGTTTAGATAATAATGCTGGGTGCAGTAACAAATAATCCACAGTAAAAACAACAACAATATTTCTCACTCATATGGAGTCCACCCAAGGCTGAGGGACAGTCCAGGATAGCTCTCTTCCATGTGGTGACTCAGGAATCCAGGGCTGCTTTTGTCTTCTAATTATGCTATTTGCAATACTTGAACTATGCAGTTCCCAAGTTAATTTTCCAAGACAATTAGAAAGCTGTCTACTGGATTTTTTTTTTAAAGATTTTATTTATTTATTTGACACAGAGAGAGAGATTACAAGTAGGCAGAGAGGCAGGCAGAGAGAGAGGAGGAAACAGGCTCCCCGCTGAGCAGAGAGCCCGATGCAGGCCTCGATCCCAGGACCCTGAGATCATGACCTGAGCCGAAGGCAGAGGCTTTAACCCACTGAGCCACCCAGGCGCCCAACTGTCTACTGGATCTTAAGTGTTTTGCTCATAAGTGACACACATTATCTCTCCTCACAGCACATATCAAGATGTAGTCAATGCTTGCTTAACTCTAATGGGACTATGAATATCAGGTGAGCTGTGACTGTCTCTGCCTAGTGTTGTTATAGAAGAAGAGCTATATGATTGCTGAGGCTCTCTGGTATGAATATTACTCAGACCACTGGAATGCTAATAAATATTCAGGGTGAGCATGAATCTAAGTATTCAAGTTATCCTTGTAACTGGCATCTCCACTTAGACATATGTATGACTGGCATCTCATCAAACCAAAGTCAGTTTCCCCTTCACTACTTGCTAGTCCTTGCAAAGGGTTAAAAAGGGACTCTTCTTTTTTGCAGTAGTCAGCCTATTCCTTTCTTGCAGGCAAGAACAATAATGATGAAGGAGTAGGATGGGGAAGTTTTGGTGACTCCTTCCTTGGCAATAAATGATGAGGGAAGTCTTTCAACTGGATGTCTGTATCTATAAGATTGTATCTTGTTGTAGGTCAGTATCTTGAAAATATTAAAATGGAAAAAAGAAAGAAAATGTTAAAATGGGCTTTTGACTTTAAAACCTTGTTAAGCTTGCTATACCTTATCTACATCCATGTACAGATTAGAAGTTAAGTCCTTAAAAATGCAGCATCTGTCCATTTTTCCTCAATGCATGCAGGATGGAGAAAGGTAACTGGGGAAACTGAAGATTGGTAAAGAGAATAGGCTCTGGTGTCATTCAGGTCCTGGCTCAAATTCTCTCACAGTTGCCTATTAACCATTTGATCATAAGTGAGTTAACTAGCCTCTCTGAATCTCTCTGAATGGAGATACAAAGACCTACCTCAGTGGTGGTTGTGAAAATAAAATAAGAAAATGTACATTAACAGTACATGCACTTAGAAGTAAGCATTCAATGGATTCTGGCTGTCCTTTTAATTGTTAGTTTAATACCAAAATAGTTACAATACAGAGAAGGAAGGAAGAGTTACAAAAAAATAAAACAGAGATGACAGTCTACACCTCAGAGATCTCTCTAATTTTAGTAGTTGAAAGATTTACAAGAGATTTCTCAACAATATTAATATCTTGTTAATATTAATTAATATTAAGAAATATATTAACCATAGAGATTGAAGTTCCAGAGATTTGGGGCCTCCTCTGATACTTCTCTTGCTTGACATCTTTCCAATATTTTCTTCATCTTTTTGCTAATGAGTGGGCATAGGATTGTTTAATAGCAATGCCTCTTTCCTTTTTGATTCTGACTAGAGATGGTGGACTTCCTGATTTAGCAGGAAAGTCTAAGAGTGTGCCAGGAACATTAGGCCAGATGGAAAGGAGGCTCAGATGTTGAAAATTGGTATGTAGATTGAAGATGAGAGGGACATTTGTATGGAGGCCATAGAAAGAGAGGCAAAGCAATGTGACCTGGGTCTGATAGGACTGGACCAAATGAGCTTGGTTCCATATCAGGAGATTCAAGGAGACACTATGGGATTGAAGGTTGGGATGAGGGCAAGGATGACATCATGGCTCCTCATCACAGAAAGATGTCTGGCAGGGGAAGATGAAACAAGTTTTTCTCTAGTCTCAAGGGGCTCTAAATCTTTGCTTGAAAGATAATAGCATACACATTTTTACATCTATGGTATCCTCAAATCCTGTCCTTGATCTTTTGTCCATTTCCTTCATTCTCAATAGAGATGACATGCAAAACATAACCTGGAACCTCTCTTTAGGACAGTTGTTCTCAAAGAGTGGCCTCTACAACATCATCTGGGAACATGATAGAAATGCAAATTACTGCCCCCCAATCAGAAACTCTGGAGATAAACCCAGGAACCTGTTTCCTACAAGCATTCTGGCTGATTCTGATACACACTAAAGTCTAAGAGTCATTGTTATAAAATATATTATAGTATTTTTCCTATTCAGTATTACCAAATATAACTCATCCCTCCCTCCGCACTTCTGCTAATATACCCAGTTCCACTGTTTATAACTTAAATGTCTTCTCTTTAAGGCCAACTCTATAAGCCAGAAACTTAAATCTATCCTCTTCTCTTTGCCCACCCCTCATATCAAATCACCACTCATCCAATCACCAAGTAGCTCCAATTCTTCCTCTTCTCTCCACCCACAAGACAACCATCAACTCAGTCTGCACTATTGAAAGGATTTCTTGTAGAGCCACTATTTTGTGCCAGATTTTGTGTTAGGCCAGTTAGCAAACAATAGATTGTAGAGTATATCCAGGTCATGGCTTATTTTTATTAGCAAGGTTTTATTAAAATGTAGCCACACTCACTTTAAAAATATTGTCTGTGACTTCTCCTATGCTATGACCAAGTTGAGTAGTTGTAACAGAGACTGTATGGTCCACAAAGTCTAAAATATTTACTAGGTGGCCTTATATTGAAAAGCTCTGCCCAACCCCATGCTAGGCACTGGGCATCCATGGAGACAAAGAGAGATGTAATATCCTCATCGAACTTACAGTCCAGCAGGGAAAAATCAGAAGATAGAGTGAGCTACCCGGTTATCCATGTCAGGAATTTCAGAGGAAACATGGAAATTCATCAAAGAGAAAAGGAGGAAAGTATTACACTCAGAGGAAATAATATTTATTTTGTTTAATATAATTTTCTCAGTACTTGGTAGAGTTCTCAGTACATTTTGGTTTTCAATGTAGCTGGCTGTCCAATAATCACTTCATAAAATCCTTTGAGACAATGTTTAAAGCAGGGACCTTCTGGTCACTCCCTTCCAGGTGGGAGTCCAGGTTGTACAGTAAGTCCTAGTTCTAGAAGTGAATATAGATGTGACACAGGGCAGTGGTGGGAATATGTCCTTTGAGCACGTGAGGCACTCCATATTGAGATGCTAAACAAATTTCTTCCTGAAAGCTCAACATATGCTTTGGGTGTTGCCAAAAGTAGTAACTATCAGATCAAACTTTACATCTGTTAACAAGTGGCCAAGGTAGAATAGTATTGGTGTAACAGTTTTGCTCCAGGGTGTGTGGCAAAATGTGTATGCACCGCAATTTTTTCAAGGCAAATTGCATGTGAGAAATGAAATAATTTTGGTTATGTGTTCCTTTTTCCCACTGAACATGCTTTTCATCTTTGTAGAAACACTTGAGGAAAATATTTGAAAAATCACACAAACTCAAGAAAATATAGCTGAAATAATTTTAGAGGCTTTTATTTCCTTTACTTTTCCCCCTTCTTTATTCACATGTTACTAAAAACAAAAAAAACACCTTCCTCCCCTCACCTAAGACAAGCACTTTAGAAGCACTTTCCTCTCTTTTCTAGGACCAAACACACCCCCCCCCCAAAACCAAAAAACAAAACAAAACTGTAGGAACAAGGGCCCAGGCCACGGCTGCTGAGACTCCAACAATTTGTGGCCAGAGTCATTTCTCTTCTCATATTGCTGTAACCTTATCTGCTTTGACTGCTATCCTCCCATCTCAGGTAAAACACATACGCCATTCTCCTTTCTGCCTTCAAATCCATGCTAGAATAATTCCACCTGTTTTGTATCTGGCACTGATCCTTTTTGGCATGAAAAATGGAAACACTGGGACCATTAAAGCTCTGTCTACATTTCCAACATCTCACTGGGCGCCCTCCTCCAGCTAATAACTCGTTCCCGTCCAAATGGTACATTTTCACTTCAGGCGGGGATGTCTTCAGATGGCTGTTTTAGAAGTAGAAGTAGTTAGGGGATCGGAGAGACTTCTTAATTTCCCCCTTCTCTCCAACTTGTAACTTGTAACATTCCTGGTGAATCAGATCATTGACTGCTTGCTGCTTTTTCTCCTGCACAGGCTGCTCCCGTTATCACCAGCATTACTTTCCATCTTGTTGCAGATCTAGCTGATTAAAAACACTAGTCTTGAGAAAACTCTCTTTCTTGAAAGTCAATGCTTGCAGGAGATTAGGACTATTTATATTGTAAGGCACTCCGTTCAAAGCCTCTGGTGGCTTTACTCTCTTGACTGATGCAAACCTCAACTAATTCTCTTTATCCAGATAATCCACTCACTTCCAATATTCATCAAATGGCAAAATGAAAAGCTTTTAAGAAAGGGGATGAATGTGCAGGCTTAAAATCACATAGAATTTTAGTTTTAATAAAATTGTGAAAGAAATTATGAGGAAATCAGGATTCTGAATCTTCTTCCCAATGAGATAACTTAAAAGCCAATAAAATCCATGAGACCATAGCAAATATGTTTTGTACCTCTTGTATTGCTTCAGCAGTATTTGGATCACAAACTCTCAATGAGGAAAAAGAAATGGGTTTTTTCTCTCTGATAAGATTACCGTAAAGCAAACCCCCCTGCTCTGGTCTCCTGTTTCTTCCCTTCATGTGTGTGGAATTCTCTATTGCACTGTCTCTTCCCTTGAAGCCTAATCATATTCATTGGATATTTAATGCGTAGTGGCCACACACAAGGTACTAACAAATATACGATACCTACAGTAAAAGAGGGAAATCTTGTCCTGAAGGAGCTTCCAGTATTACAGTAAGGCTTGAAGGCCAGAAAACCAGGGGAAGCTGAGAAGCTTCTCATAGAACTAAAAGAAAGAACATGTAGTGAGAAAAGGGATGTTTTTGAAGCAATGACATCTAGAACTCCAGTCCCAAATTTTTGGAATTAATACTTGAACAGATTTCTGAGACTACCTATAAGATATGTGATTTTAAAGTGTTGTAAATTACGACTAATGATCACTTACAGCATTAGAGATGACATGTAGAATGATACTACAAAATTCTTACTATCGCTGCCAGGATTCCACCAGAAATATCTAGTATTTTCCAAACATACTAAAAAGCAATATAGCAAATCTTTCACACTTTGAAGAATGCTATCCAAGAGAGGAAAATTTTTAAAAAGCCTCAGTTTTCTTTATAGATAGCAATATGCTATGGTTAAGTATCAACTGACTTAGTATTCACCAAATGAGGGTCTGATATTTAGAGCAAAAGAATGTGAGAAGAAAGGACCGTTCAGGTAGAAGCTGACAGATTTCTTTCCCAGGTTCATACCGTATTTCATGAATGGGCTTTTATCAGGCAAGTAGAGTAAAATGGTGAGGACCGTTGTAAGAAAGCAAACAGGAGAGCTGTAAACCACACTCTATTGTTAAACACAAACACTATCATTCAAAGCTTAGTCAATGCAAACCGAACAAGCAGACCACAGGCCAATGATGCTGCATGTAAGGTTTCATGCACATCACTCAGTTTCAACAGAACAGTTTGGGTGCCCACAGGAATGGGTATTGATGGTCAAGCAGTTGAGATGAGTGCGTTTGTGTTTGTTTGTGGGCCCTGTTACTTGATAACTCTATAATGAAACAGTGAATGTGCTGAGTTGTAAAATGATAAGGATCGTCTATAACACTCACTCTGGGAAAAGCCTTTTACACAGGGAGAATCCTATTCAGGGCTTGTTGGAGATAGAAAACCTCAGTGGGAACATTTGTTCCTATAGGTGGGCACCATCCCAAAATATTTGACTCAAGGGAGAAGAATAAGTTGATTTCTTCTTGGCTAAATATTTTTCTTAACCACATCAGGGGGATATTGACATTTCTCAAACCCCAACCCACAATGCAAGTGTAGGATGTAAGAGCAACTCCTAATCATTCATTACTTGGGGTAAAAGAGGCTTGACCTGCCTTTCTTCCTCCTACAAAGATTACAAAGCATCTCCTGATTAAGAATTTTACTTGCTCGCTATCAAAAGAAAGGAAATCTTGCCATTTGCAACGATGTGGATGGAACTAGAGGGTATTATGCTGAGTAAAATAAGTCAGTCAGAGAAAGACGATTATGATCTCTCTGATATGAGGAACTTGAGGGGCAGGCGGGGGTCATGGGGGTAGGGAGGGAAAAATAATGAAACAAGATGGGATCGGGAAGGAGACAAACCATAAGAAACNAAATAAGTCAATCAGAGAAAGACAATTATCATATGATCTCTCTGATATGAGGAACTTGAGGGGCAGGGTGAGGGGTCGTGGGGGGTAGGGAGGGAAAAATAATGAAACAAGATGGGATGGGGAAGGAGACAAACCATAAGAGACTCCTAATCTCACAAAACAAACTGAGGGTTACTGGGGGGTGGGAGGGTAGGGAGAGGGTGGATGGGTTATGGACATTGGGGAGGGTTTGTGCTATGGTGAGTGCTGTGAAAGGTGTAAGCCTGATGATTCACAGACCTGTACCCCTGGGCAAATAATAATAAAAAATAATAATAATAGTATAAAAAAAGAATTTTACTTGCTCGAAACTATAAGGGAAAATCAATGTAAAGTTTTTGCTTCACTTTTTTATGGCTAGGTAGATGGTTGGCATTGGCGTGTGGGCTTTGACATGAGTCCCAGTTTTCATACCTTGCATACAATCTAAAAGGTGAATGACTACACAAAGCACTGCCTCTACTCTGAGTAGAGGCTCCTGTCCAGATTATGGGGCCTTTAGGGAAACATCTTCTCCCTGAATTTGAACTGAAACTCTACTGAGCTTGAGGATCAGCATTATTCATAGGGGAGCATGTATTTATGAAATGGTATATCTCTGTCTCATGGTGGTGGAAAAACTTTACAGACAGCTAGATTTTTAGAGTGACCAAACCAAACTCGAATTGCTGTCTTAGGCTGGGGTATAGAAACATTAACTCCCTTACTTGTAGTGTGTAATACTGTTTTAGTCTAAATAACTTTTAGACTTTGGTAAATGAATTGCTGTTGGTTATTCTGTTTTGCTGACTCCCTGAAGGGAGAAGGTATGCTGCCATTGAGGATTGAAAAAGAAGGTCCTCAGGGAGGGAAGCAAGTATAAAAATTGGGATATGTATAGAGGGTTTCATTTGGGAGATTTTCCTCTTTATCTAGGAAGCAACCCTATATTTTGAGAAGGATTATTTACATATTTCAACACATTTTAGCAAAGCCTCATGCAATTAAAACCCTTTTACTTATTTATTTTAGTGGGTGATTATATTCAAATTTGCTTTCTGATTTCACTTTAAATGTTGCTTTCACAGAAAAGACTCTCTTACACCTAGAAGATGAGATTCTTCAATTATATCTTAATACCTTGCACTTGCTACAGTTCTTAATCTCTGTTGGTGATTATATAATTAACCCAGAGGCATAGTTTGCTGACTATTGGTTCTCCAGCATCTGGTGAAATGCCTGATCCATGGCAAGAATTAGTTACACGTATGTAAGATAAAGTAGCGCCCTGAGGGGGGATCAGAGTGGTGGAAAAGAGCCGGACATGGGAGGAAGAGGACGGAGATGGGCCTAACTTCCTCCTTCCCAGACACATGAAAGGAAGGGGACTCTTGGAGAAGGACAATGCCTGGGCACCTAACACACTTTTTGTTCTTCATGAAGTTTTAGTATGTTGTAAGTATGTGAAATCCGATCTAAATATAGTATATTTTTCCAAACGAGAGCTCAGGAAATTAATTTTTTTCAGGGTGCACACAACTTATATTCAAGTAATTAATTCCTGAGTAGAAAAGGACTGTTAGATTTGTAAAACATAGCTCCATTGTGCCTTACTCCTTTCACTAACATCTTGTTTTACTTAATAATTTGCCATTTTAATAACTTATAATATATATTGTACTTAAGCATAATAAAATGATCCAAATGAGATATGAACATAAAATGGCAACATCCCACAAAATACTATGCACATAAACTATTTTGAAGTTACTTCATAATTGAGAATTTCACTAAGTACTTTCCTTGCTCATCTCTAGCGCAGAGCTAGTGAAAAAACTGAGGAGCAAAATCTCTTCTTACTCAATTACACTTTATCTCCATACCCGCCTAAAATCATGTTGCAACACAGTTACTGAATAAAAGTGTCCTGGATAAATAAATAAATAAACAAACAAATAAATAAATAAAAGAATGGAAACTTACACTTTCCTAGAATAAAGTAAACACGAGCTTTATTTTAATATTAATGTGTCAAGAATGACACATTAGTTAATTTAATATTAATGTTTCAAGCTCTTACAGCTTGAAACTAACTGTAATGTCATGGGTCATAGTATTTTCAGAAATAATAAGGCTGTCATTTGTCCCATTGCCTGAACAACTAGACTGATATTTGTAATGGTAGAGATAAAGAAAAGAAAGGAACGAGAAAGGATGGATCCAGGTTTTTTGTTTTTTTAAAATTTTATTTATTTATTTGACACAGAGAGAAATCAGATCACAAGTAGGCAGAGAGGCAGGCAGAGAGAGAGGAGGAAGCAGGCTCCCCACTGAGCAGGGAGCCCGATGCGGGCCTCGATCCCAGGACCCTGAGATCATGACCTGAGCCGAAGGCAGAGGCTTTAACCCACTGAGCCACTCAGGCGCCCTGGATCCAGGTTTTGTAACATATGAACTTTATTTGTGAGGGATCCCTTCTTCCAAAAAAATAATTTTTAGAGTCACAAGTTTAGGTGCAAGCCCTTAGAATGGGCCCCACAAGACAGGGGATGAAGCATAAAACGCATGAGCCTCAGGGCAAATATGCTTCTGGTGCTTACACTATAGAAATATACACACATGAGTCTTCTGATCATTGCAGAACCCAAACTATAATTGTTACAGCCTTCAACAATGACTCTGCAGGATTTGAAAGCTGAATGGCAACATGAAAGTATTTAAATATGTTTTTAGCAGAAATTATATAATAAAATACTTTCTCAATTATTAGCATGACCAGATGACTTCCTGAGACTACATGGCCAGCTTGATCCCCCAACTGCAAGGATTCACAGGTTAAGGTAACAGCTACAATCCATTTAGCCTCACTTAATTGACCATTTTCTGCAGAAGTTAAAGTGGGAATAGAAAAATCCTGCCCAATTTCACACCGTACACACAGTGATTTAGTACCCGGCAACTTTTTAGTCACACCCTGGCTTCCTATCTACTGTCTGTAGATGTCCGTTTTTATTCTGTATGTCAAGAACATAGACATACTATCTCTACTAGCCTGTGCAGTGCAAAGAGACTAGAATCTTCCAGCTTTGCTCATACTGTCCCATCTTTTGAAAAAAATTGAGAATAAAATTTCGTAAATGCATCTAGACGTAGCCTCCCTTTGTTGAAATGACAGGGTCATGCTCATGGCCTAGAAGTTATCTGCAAGCACAAGCAGCTGATAATTGAACAAGTAAGGTGATTAGGAAGTGTGAGCTCAATATACTGTGCCCTTTTTACTTTTTTTTTTCATAATTCCATATGATCAGTGAAGGGTGACAGGCTCATTCTGCCTTAAAGTAAATTATAAGAGCACTTTATTTTTTAATAAAATACAAACCCAACACTCCCATTACTTCTGACAAAAGTTATATACATGAAATGACACTTTTTTTTAATTCCCATGGTTACAAAAGAAAGTTAGTGAGCCTAAAACTGCAGTCATGAATATGAATATTATTCATCTAAAAGATATTAAGGTTCACATATTTCTGTGTCACATGGAAAGACCAAGACCCTCAAGTTAATGGATATATCTGTAGTCTTTTCTTCATTAACACAAAAATACCTTGCCAAAACAGTATGCCTCTTAGTATGGCATCCTGGATTCTCTGTAGAACTGAAATAGACTGGTTTAACATTTTTTAGTTTATCTTATTATGACGGTTTATTACTTCAAGTGTTTACTGAGCTTGTCACTGGACTATAAATTACTGTGTAAACCAATTAATTGTCTTCCTAAAACTAGTTGGTATAGTCACCACCTGCTGCCTTTTAACAATAACAAAAGACTAGTTTCTCCACTAATGTCTCAGAAATTTGAGTAAAAATGGTGAACTGATAACTCTTTGGGTTATAATTTATTTATAAGAAACTCTATTTTGGGGGCACCTGGGTGGCTCAGTGGGTTAAGCCTCTGCCTTCAACTCAGGTCATGATCTCAGGGTCCTGGGATCAAGCCCTGCATCAGGGTCCCTGCTCAGTGGGGAGCCTGCTTCCTCCTCTCTCTCTGCCTGCCTCTCTGCCTACTTGTGATCTCTCTCTCTCTGTCAAATAAATAAATCTTTAAAAAAAACTTTATTTTTAGAACAAAGTCAAAGATCTTCATACCAAAATCCAGTATAGGTTCAGAATCTCAAAAATATTCCCTATATTTCCTTTGCAAGATTAAATGACTACTGAATCAGTACCTGTAATGTTTTCTATCTCAAACTACTCAACATTTTAAATTTGTGTTTGGAACATAATGTTTGAAGTCATAACATTTTCCAAATTGTTCTGTAAAACATTTTTTAAAGAATGCCAGTAGGTAGGCTCTCCGTAAAGAACGCTTGATCTAAATAGCTTTTGATGCGCCTGATTATACACATCTTGTAGAAATTCACAAACAACGACATACTGAAGCTTTGAGAAGTCATGGGATAGAGAAATACTAGACTGAAGAAAACTATTCTCCAAATTTACTTGAAGAAAAAATGTCATTTACGTGGCTTCTTAATAACATTTTGCAGAACAGTGTTCCAGAGACCATCAGCTTGGGAAGTGCTGAATCAGTAATTACAAGGAAACCATGATGATATATACCATCAGGTACTTTTAGAAAGCTCTAAAAAGCATCCTCCAATGAACTCAGCAGCACTCAGGCAATGCGTCTCATTAGCATAAATTATTATTCATTTATATATACATGTTTGAGATTTGGGACAGTGTAAAAAGCTGTCAAATATGAAAGCTGTGCAGGTTCCATTTATTATAAAAGCTACGAGGACTTAGATATCGATTTGCAGAATATCTAAATAGTATAGTATTTTAGACATTATCTAGACAAGTAGTTCTCAATCACGAAAGTCAACCATCTGGAGAGGGTGGTAAAAATCCAGATTCTCAAGCCTCAGTCCAGGAGAGTCTGATAGAGTAGGCTTAGAATAGCACTCATATTTGTAGCTTAAAATTTCCTCCACAAATTCTCTTCTGAATCAGATTTCGGAAGTACTGATCTAGGCCAAACTTTCCAAGGATCCCATCTACAATGTTTCAATAAATAGTGACTTCTAAGCCTAAACACTTCCAAGACGGTTTGTGTCATTGTTAAAAATTTTCTCTTGCTTGAATCTAAAATACAACTAAATGCTAGTACTTGCTTTTTGTTTATTAAGTGCCACACACTATACTAAGCATCTCTATGAATGAGATAGATGCTATTATTATTTGCTTCTATTGATGAGGAAAACAAACTTTACAGAAGTTACATAACACCTTTAGAAATAACATTTTCAGTTCAAACATTTATTAAGAAGTCAGGATTATTTTTCTTGTAGTAAATCAAACACAAACAAAATGGCACAGACCCTGTACACCTACCCTGTATGAAAATGTGGTCGATATTTTTAGCTATTTGAAAATTTCTATCCATGTGAAGAAACTGGCCAGATATTTTTTGATTCACATACAGAAAAATATTTATTATTCAAACCATGGATTATACTAAATATTCTTTTTTTTTTAAAGATTTCATTTATTTATTTGACAGAGAGAGATTACAAGTAGGCAGAGAGGCAGGCAGAGAGACAGGAGGAAGCAGGCTCCCTGCGGAGCAGAGAGCCCAATGCGGGCCTCGATCCCAGGACCCTGAGATCATGACCTGAGTCGAAGGCAGACGCTTTAACCCACTGAGCCACCCAGGCGCCCTATGCTAAATATTCTTGAAGTCTATAAGCTCCAGAAATGTTTGATGAATATCAAAATAGTCACTATTGCCATGTATTTAATATTCCCAGAAGTTTAAGGGAGACACCTATTTCTAGTCTACCACAGGAGTTATACTAATCATGTATTTTAGAAAAAAAATAGACGCTTGAAAAGTGCTTTCACTATTAACACTTGCAGACTTCATATGTCACTCAGTGACATTTGGTTTTCTGAGAATTTACAAAGAAATGATGTGTTACAGAGGAGTATCATTACCTGTCAAATATTTTTAGCTTTGTTGATAAAGAGAGGCAACACTATGCAGTCCACTTTTTAGAAAGATAAGTTTATATAAGGTTACTTTAGCCTTTTACAGTTGTAAGGTTTTTTAAATTTTTTTACTTCTATCTACGTAATTACAAAAATCAAAGTTAAATTTTTCAAAGAAGTGTCTTCATACTTAACGAAAATAACTGAGTAAGTAAATATACTAAATTTATGAACTGAGTTAGTTGAAAGCTTAAAACCACCAAGAGTCCCTATACTGTTTTTTGCCTTTTAGTCAAATCTTCTTGCTGGGTTTTACTTGGGACTCTTTTGCTCGACAAACCTAGTTTTAACAAAGTGTTTAAAAGGATTTTAAGCTTGATGGTTTCTAAGCTCTCTCCCATCTTGAAATACTATGATACTTGCTACAGTGCACATCAAGAACATATGGTTAGTTGGCTCAGCTGTCCAGAGAACTGGGTATTGAAATTCTGTGTTTCCTGTTTAGCTACTTTCTGTTTTACAGACATAGACTGCTTCCATACTCCCAACTAATGTTTCTGCCAGTGCATGGGATAATGTGCAAGATTATGAACAACTCTGGAATAACTCATCTCCCTTACCTGGATAAACAACACAGACTCAACCCCATTCCTGATGATGATAAAAATAATCTTTGTATAAAACGTTAGCATAACACCATTGATACAGTTACTACCATTTATTTATATTAAAAGAAACAGAGCTCGGAGGAGGCAAAATGCAAACAGTAGCATTCTATTGTGTCTGCTAAGACACGTCAATTCACTGGTTTTGTTGTTGTTGTTTTGTTGTTGTTGCTATTTGTTTACCAAGGCTCAGATCCATGAAGAGAAGGAAAAATGAGAGTCAAAGCAGGACTGCTCTGTTCATGCAGGAAAATTCTTCATTTTTAGTGGAAAAGATTCTGACATATAACAAATACTGAGTCACTAATATTTTCATTTGTAGTAGGATTTAGGAGCAATTATGCAGACATGGTTTCATGCTATCTGTACTATGTAGCATGGCATAAAGAGTATCATTCATTTAACTACTCAGTAGAATAAGTCATATGTTGACTACCAACTTGAAGGAGACTCCCAGCTACATGCTGTATAAAGTCATGAGCCTTACTGTAGTCCAGATTAGAAATTCAGCATGGAACTCTGCTGCCTCAGCTACATAGAATCAAAGAAGTCCTGAAGGACAAAATTATTTCCAGTGACATCAGGAAAGCCACATGTTGTTAGCTAAGTAACTACTATATAGACTGATAAAACTGGAACACATGGTTTCTTACCAAAATGAAGGGTTTGAAAGAAATTATGATTTCTAGAGTAAAACCTAGGTTCCTTCACAACAAAAGAATACAGCTTGCTTTATCTCAAATTATACTATGAAATATTTCCAGAATAAAAGGAATATAATATTTTCAAGAGTATGGTTTAAAAGTTATCCAATGCAAATTTATTATCAAAATAAACATCATTTTGATAATGAATCAGGACAATGAATCACGAATCATAGTCAACCAAATTGAACAGGTGGTGGTGATGTAGGGCATAGTGATGTAAAATGAGACAAGTAGAAGAAATGGAATACATCTAAGCTAAAGTACACCTTGGAAAAAGTAAATTGACGAATGGACAGCTATTGGCTTATGTAGGCATTTTGTCTAAAAGGTGGGGTTGGGGGAGGGAACTACCAAAACTGCCTAGGGAATTACTATGGCTAATAAACAAAGCATGCGGCAAACAGGAAGAAAATAAAATCCGACTTGTATATCTATGCTTAGGAAGCAAAGACACTGGGCCATATCAACTTAAGTGTTCATCATACATGATAAAGCATTATGGCATAGATGCCTTTGCTCTAAGAGGAGACATTTTCTTGGGAGAGGCATTAGATAAAAATATACTCTGAGAATTTCTGGAAAAAGTAGGCTTTTTAATTAATCCTCATTAAATGTTATTTACACATGCTAATAAGATGGTATGTTGAGGTGCTTGGAAGTCTCAGTTGGTTAAGTGTCTGCCTTCAGCTCAGGTCATGATCCCAGGGTCCTCGAGACTGAGCCCCCTGTGGGATTTTCTGCTCTGCGGGGAGTCTGCTTCTCCCTCATCCTCTGCCCCTCTCTCCACTTGTGCTCTCTCTCATTCTTTCTCTCACTATCTCTCTCTCAAATAAAAAAATATCTTAAAAAAAGATTGTATGCATATACACATGTGCACACACACGTGTGTGTGTGTGTGTGTTTTCTTATGCTAAAGTAAGAATCTCTGGCTTTCTCTGGATGACACTCCTGAGACAGATGCAGGAAACACCACATATAATCAGTATATTTATTGATGCATTTCTAATATGGTTGGTCAAATATATACTGAAATTTAGCCCAGAGTAGAATGACAAAATGGCCATAACTGTTTTCAAGACAATTATAAGACTGAAAAAAAAAAGCAATTATAGAATCTCTGCTGTAAAACTGTTTTGTTTTTTGTTTTTAGTATAAAGAACTCACAAAACCAAACAATTCAGCTCATACCAAATCTGATTCATTTGATTCCTGGTGAGTTCAGACCTGCTGGCTGCTATTTCAAGCCTCATTTCTTTTTGACCTCAAATAATAAAGTTGAAGCCAGCCAGTTTCTATTCAGGCTTGTTGCATTGTCTGCCAGTTTATAAGGCTTTATGTTTGCATCAAAAATGTTATAGGAGGAAAACCAAAAGAAGTCACAAATCTGGGCAATTGCCCCCGTTTTACACAGATTTTAAAAATGTTGCAGAAGTTGCCAAGCACTGGACATACTTGATAGCAGAAAATAACCGAAACACTGAAAAATCTCTGTCACTATTTTGTTAACTCCTTCCAACAAGAAATTGCTGTGCTGGTTTCTCTTCTTTCCTTGTTTCCTTGCTTTCTTCCTTCATCCCTCTTTTCATCCCTTCCTTCTCCCTTCCCTCCTGTCTACCCACTCAGCACGTGCTCTACTTCCTTCTTCGTGCCAGGCTCTCTTAAGCTTCTCACAGTCTAACAGGAAAAGAGACCCCTAACCCAATACCGGCCAATAACATACTCCAATCTGGGTTTCTCCACAGTGGGGCATCTATCATTAGCACAACTGGCTCCTTACTTTTACAAAGTGGGCTGCTTCTAAGCAGCATGGTCACATGGTCTGAGGGCATCCCAAAGCCCTGCTTGACTTTAGATTCCCCAATCAAACTGCCTATTGCGAGAACACCTTGCTGTCTGCAGAGGAATGATACCATTAGGTCCATTCCTGATTGGCCATCAAGGTGCACAGCAGGAATAACATCATTCATTCTTTGCTCTTACCTGCTATCCCACTATAGTGTTCAGGTGTAGTTGAACTTTCTTCCCACAACACCTGCACTTATGCCTAACTAGCATTTCCGTTGCAGTGCTCTCATTGTCTGGTGAGCAAGCTATCTCCCCTTAGTCTGTGAGAGCCTTTGGGCAGGGACTTTGCTTTCATTTCAGTTTCCCAATACCTAGCAAAATACTGTACACACAGTGAGTGCTCAGGAAATATTTGATAAATGAATTCATTAGAAAACATACTCCCTAGTTGAGAATCTCTGACAAAATAGTCAACAAATATTTACTGACCCTGTAGTATAATCTAAGCAGTAGGCACAGGTATATTGCAGAAACAAAATTGCATGTCCTTTAGAACATGCCTCCTTAAGGGAGGATACAAACAGTGAAGAACAAATAAATTGTTATAACAGCAATTAAAACATAAAGAAAATAATCTAATAAAGGTTGACTGGGGAGGGTTGTTGTAGAATATGAAAGCTTCTCTGAGGAACTGACATTTAAGCTGAGAGTTGAAGGATGAGAGGGAGCTAGTCAAGTGAGCAGAAATGAGAGAATGGGCAGGGCAGAAGGGAAAGTTGGTGTAAGGTGAGTAAGACTTTGAAGTGCTCCAGGCATAGAAAGAAGGCTATTGTGCCTGAAGCAGTGCAAATGAGGAAATAGTAAAAGATGAGATTTAAAATATAGGCAGTACCAAATTGCACAGGGCTCTTAAACCAAAGCTCGGAGCTGGGGTTTTATTCTACAAGCAAGGGGAAGTCATTGCGGGGTTTTAAGAAGAAGAGGGATGTAAGCCATTATTTGATTTAAATAGGTGATACTGTCATTAGTGATGTAGAAAAATAGTTTTCAGTAACAAAAGAGGAATCAGGGAAAACAATTAGACAGGAATGAGATTAAAAACATTTTCTTAGCTTCCATAGCCTTTAACACCTGTCAGTCAGAAAAGTCACCAATGAGTTGGAATGGACACTAGTCACAGGGCCATAAAATCTGAATAGATGCTGAGTACTTGGTTAACCTTGTAGCATGCAGTGAGAAATACTAATAGCATGAACTAGGTGGGTAGTAAAAGGATGAAGAGAAGTGAATTGAAGAAAAATATATTTGGATGGTACAACTGAAACGGTTTGCAGATAGATTGAATGCAATCTATCTTTGCATAAAAGATATGGGTCTTTGGATAAGAGAGGTTGTCTTTAGTAGGTCTAACTAAAAGGTTTGGATTGAGCCATCAATGGTATGGGTATCTATTCCATTTTAATGAAGAGCAATTAATACTTGTGTTTCAGACCTGATGAATTTAGATTTCTGTATGACATTTGATTGAATAAGTTGGATAAATGACTGGGCTTCCACATTTGACCTGAGGGGAGTGGTTAAGGCTGGAGTTGTACATTGAACAGTTATCAGTATGTACTCAATCTTTCGGATAGGATCAACTCAGGAGAGAGTAAAGAAAATAAGCTTGGAGGAAATAAATGAATGAGGACAACTAGAGGAATGCCTTGGGGATAGAAATTTAGCAAGAGAAAGCATGTTGGTTAAATTTCATCTGTCTCCTAAATTTGCCAGAATTTGGTTCTGCCAGTACATCTGGTCTACAATGTATTTCAAGCTCTCCATTCACCTTGGCACCTTCTAAATTGGCTGCCAATTTTATTCCAGGTACAAAACAAACACACAACTCATCACTATTTGAAATATGTGGGCATGAAAAATATTTTGTATTTGTTTATTTAACTCTAGATGCTTTTACTTCATGGCATAATAGATTCTCTGCTTCATCTGCTTAAATCATGCACTTGATCAGGATGCTTTGACTATTTCAATTTTATATGATACTCACAAATGAAGACCATCATTAATAGGTTTTTCTGAATATGAAATATATCTTTAATTCAATATATTTCAGCTCATTGGCCTCCTGTTGAACTTTCCTATCCATACATAAACAAACACTGTCTAATTATTAGTAAATGGATGATTTGGGGGTTCTAATTCAGAATTACTTGTTAAGTAACCATATATATGCACTCGGTCACATATGCATGTGCAATGGCCTCATGGCCCATTATCTTACTTATTTTGATGTCAAATGGTGCAATTATTTGGAAACTCTAACATATTCAGGCATCTAGTTAGCAAGAACAGATCTCTGGTTTCTGAGTATAACCTCTACCGGCACTTGCTTTTAAAAACATAAAAAAAATTTCTGAATACTATATGATTTTTTGGCTGTTAATGTATATAATGCATGGGATGAGATTATGCCTGCCAAAGGATTTGAAGAACTTGGTACAAGTAGATGAAAAGGAGCTTAGGGTTCACATAAAGAAAAGACTAATTAAATTATAACAGCACTTATTTTCCTGTGGGTCACTCTTTGCATATATCAGAACAGAGAAGTTAACAAGATTCACATCTTAAGGAGAACAGCATAATTTCACTGTGGTCTGAGCATAATAAAAATTATTAATCTTGTTTTTAAAAAATGTTAAATATAACAACATTTCTCTAATGCCAGAAGGTATTAAGGAAGTCACATTATATGAATATTTAGCAAGTAGGCAGTAAGAGTCTACTTGAGAAATTTCTACAACAGCTTTATTTAATGCTTTGGCACATGTCTACATCATCCAAATTTTGTGAGGCTATTGCTCTTACAAATAGTTCTAACACAAAGCTTTATTTAACCTGGCTTAAATATTCAATCTTGGAACTTAAGTAATTGATTTCCTTTATTTACATATTTAATTAATTCCTTGGTTATCATTCCTCCAATAGAACCATAGGAAGTCCTATTGCTTTCAGCTCCTGAGAGCTGGCATGTTTTTCAATTACTGATAGGATTTTAAAATTTAATACATCACTGCAGGTAGTATTACACTACAAACACCCATCTCAAGATCAATTTTTTGGGTTGGTTATTAGCCATATTCTTTTCCCTTCTATTATGTAACTGAGATATACTGTGTGACTAAATTCTACGTTTATTTGTGCAATCAGCAAATACTTATTTTGGACTTATTTATACTTAAAGCACTATAACATAGTGTTTATAGTGAAGACTCTCTAGTTTAGAATATCAGCTTTGCCAGTTGTTTAACTGTGGACAAGTTACAAAATTTCTGTTTTAGTTTATTCGTTTCTGATGTTGATATAATAATAGCATCTGAGCATAAGTATGATTTAAGGTATATTAAGTACTTAAAAGGGTGTGTGGCACATAGTAGGCTCTTAATGTTATATACTGCCATCATTTAATATCATTTAATTATTATGTGCTTGTATATCTTATGTTAAGTGCTACAAATACACTGCTAAAAAACAATAATCTGGCACTGAAGATATTTGCATGATGGCTGGGGAAATGTATGAATGATGCAGATAATTTTAAAATAACGTGTGCTTTGGTAAGAGTAAGCCCAGATCTTGGAATATTTGTTCTAAATATAAGCTGGTTTAATGAAATGTTAAAGGGAAATGACTATTAAAAAATAAAAAGCCTGAACACTTACTTCTTACTTTACAAAGAAACATCAAAATTTTCAATTAAAATTAGAGACTTTCTCGGGATGATTTTCATTGGAATTCTAAGACATCATGTGAACAGAATCATTTCAAATCTTCAAAAGTTCCATCATTCTGTTTTAGTGTTTTGCTAACTTGATGGTTTACAATTCAAGCAATGCATTGGTCAGGTATTCTTTGTGGGGACAAAGCCTTCTAGTAAGTTCCAGAAAATCAGTATTTGGGAACCAAAGTAGGAATACTTCATATTAAATCCTCATGACTCATTCATATATGTATTGTTCTCTTATTCAGACTTACCCTAAAGTGAAAGAGACTGTGTAAATATATATGTATAAATTATATATGTAAACACACACATACAAGAGGAGAGTATTATTAGCTTCCACAAGTCTTTCTTATTGACAGCACTGTATTGTGATTACCTGAGATCCTTGTATTGAAAACAAGTAAGAACAAATAATTAGTTGAGTGTATTTTTGGGTTGCTAAGGTATTTCTGGTAAGTTATTTTATGGAGCTGGCCTCAGCAGGTGCCAGTTTGATGAAGATAGAGTTATACTTCACTTTATGCATCAGAGTAGGCTCTGAAATTGCATATAAATCAAATCTCCATTTCAAAGTAGTTTGTTTTTAATGGACCTCATGATGAATACTTCATTCTATCTTCATTTATCTTTGCAAATTTGAATTCTGTAACTTTTTTTAAAATACAAAATAAACATTTTATTTTAAAAATGAGTCCATTGGTTTTTCTAGGACGTTAGAGAAATCTGGAGAGAAGTGGGGAGAGAGAAGGGAAATAGAAAGCTTGAGGTAAGGAATAAAATAAACTGAGGAAATAAAAACTGATACTTGGGGACAAACCCTACATACACTAGTCTTTTTAATGCTTTCTTCTTTTTCTTTGCATTTGCCTATGTTGTCTATATTTGTATAGAATTTAAATTTTGTTTCAGTTATTCTTTTTTCTTTCAGATTTTTATTTTTGTGAAAAAACAAAAAAAATCTTTTTGAAAGAAAGCATGACCAGTAGCCACAGATACCCTGTAACTAGAAACAACTACCTTTTTACAGTCCATACAAACGTTTACCAATGAATCAGAAAAAAAGTTATGTCTGTAATTTTGTCTGTAAACACATGAGTTCAAACAGTACAATCACATGGAACACATTGTAGGAGTAGATCATTAGTACTGTGAAAATGACCCACCATGCTATATATACATATATAACATACTCTATTTGTAATTGGCTCTGGGGGGTAAATTGCCATTTTACAGAGAGATGCATTTGCTAATAGTTACTTAGAATTTTCTTAAGTATGAAAAAAATGTAGTACATTTGACACTAATTGAAGTATTTCTTTATGTCGAAAAGTTTCTTTGTAAAAAGATTCTTTATAATGTAAATATTACATATGAATAGTCAATTCAAATATTTACTGGAACAGATAAATGCTTTCACCATGAGAATTAGGATTTGGAATGTATGTAAGTAGTGATTCAGAGTGAAATTTATTTCTTACTATGACTTACAAAAATTCAAAAACAGTGAAGTTATCAGTGAGATAAGGCTTTGTGAGTTTAGCTTTAATTAATTTGAGAGGCAGCTATACAGTTTCTCTCATATGAGCAGAACTTGTTTAATCTATTGAGCTTAAGTATGGGCCAATCATTCTGAAGGTTGTGAATTTTCCGAAATCCTTCATGATTTGGGTAAAGTCCATTTGTACCATCTGCAAGTGTGCAAATTACTACAAAAATAACAGTAACAATAATAATTTGTATAATATCTCATGCTTTAAAAGCCATTTTTAAAATTTTATTTATTTATTTATTTATTTGTGAGCTAGAGCAAGACAGAGGATGAGAGCTCGAGCAAGGGGAAGCAGCAGCATGAGAAGGAGAAGCAGGCTCCCCGCTGAGCAGGAAGCCCCACGCTAGGCTTGACCCCAGGATCCTGAGATCATGACTGAGCTGAAAGCAGATGCTTAACTAACTGAGCCACCCAGGTGCCCCATTGTTCAGGAAATAGTAAACCAAATGAGACATGGGTCAAACTCAAGCTTACAGAAAATACAGCTGGATGGAAGTATCTTTAGTTCACAGAAATTATGATACCTTCTTTGGAGACATAGTATTCTCATTCTATTAATAAAAATAAACAATATCTAAGACAAAGTCAGTCTCTTTTCCAGTTTAATTAAAGGGATGTTTGATTTTAATGCTTCATCGAATTTACTTTGTCCCTAACCAAATATGCAATCATAATTAAATGAACTGTAGGCAATGTTGCAGATTCCAAATCCGTTCCTTCCCACGCTTCAGGGAATGGATGCACTATGGAACATTAACATTTGTGTGCAAATATATAGGACTAAATAATCACTTTTTTCCAATGTAATGTGATATGTGGCTTAAAAAATAGCCTACAAAAGAATAAAAAACCATCCATGGTGAGACCTGATTACATATGCAGTATAAATTGATTTACATTGATTTTTTCATATCAAATAAAGTCTTATATATGGAACAAAAGACACCAGCTTTTTTTAAGCCTCTGTAAGAGTAGTGATTTCAACAGAAGACATTTTATTTAATTTTCTTACTGATCCATTTCATATCATGCAACCACGGTCATTTTTAGGGGCGTTAAAGTGGTTCTTTGCCTAGAATTTCTGTATTTGGCTGATCAGAATATATGAGAAAGTGTATGTGAAGAACAGATCCTAGGAACCATCACTAGATTGCTTCTAGGATGGTTCTGAAGAACCATCCTAGGAACCAGTAACTGTGACAAAATTTCATAGAGGTATTTCTGGGGACTGGCTGGCAGGTAGGTGGGGATCCTAGAGTTATTCTGATGATGTTTCAGACTTGGCAAGTTTTCTCAAATTTATTTCACTAACAGCCTGATCCTCAGGGGCATTTATTTTGCATAATATGAAGCTCCCTAAGTATTAATCAACATTATCTCCAAATAAATAACATTGATTTAGTATCGATTTAATATAGAATGACAAATTCATTCTAAGGAATTAACAATTAGAGTATACACGCTAAAAAAATCAAAAGAAGTTTCACAAAATATTTTATAAAGAACAAAAAATAAGTAGCTATGGGTGTGAGGGAAGCTTTTTAAGTCAAGAGAGTTATAAGAAAACTAAATTTGAAGACTTGGATACACAGGAATTTGAGGTATAAGTCCTGTGTCAAAATCACTGTTGGACATATCAGGTATCTCAACGAATCACTGTTGAAAAATTGTGCCCTGTATGATCACTGAACCTGTAACAGAGAGCACACAGATTTTCTAGTTGTTTATTATCATTGAAATACAGTGCAAGGTGCTAAGGGACAAGGTCTGAGCTACCCATGCACATGCAGAATGAGGAATGGTCTTGTTCCCTCTTGAGGGCATTGGCACAGTCCTAGTTCATTCAAACTACAACAATGCTGAAAACAGAACTGGGTGAGGCTATGTAAAGCTTGAGCAGAAAGACTTTCATGTTCTAACAGGACACTCAAGCAAGATTTGCAAAGCCTTGCTTGTGATCTCAATGCTCAAATCCTGCTACTCTATAGTCATAATGGCAACTGCAACTCCCAATAGACCATACAGTCCTTTTTGACTGCTCCCTCTCCCTAATCCTCTCATTTCATCTACCAGTAATTCTGGTAACTTTATTTTATTTATTTTTTTTAAAGATTTTATTTATTCATTTGACACAGAGAGAGATTACAAGTAGGCGGAGAGGCAGGCAGAGAGAGAGGAGAGAGGAGGAAGCAGGCTCCCCGCTGAGCAGAGAGCCCGATGTGGGCCTCGATCCCAGGACCCTGGGATCATGACCTGAGCTGAAGGCAGCGGCTTTAACCCACTGAGCCACCCAGGCGCCCTGGTAACTTTATTTTTAAAATATCCCCACTACCTCTCACAATTCTACTGTTACAACATTGGGATACTGCAACAGCCATCAGACAGTTGTCTCAGATGCTGACCAAACCAAAATCATGCTTTTGAATTGTATCATGTACCCTTTCCATATAAATACAGTGGTTTCCTAATTATTGAAAGTAACATTTGAAATGGCCACAACAAAGCCACCTCTGCTTTCCCACAGTGCTCCCCATCTCTCTCTGGATATTTTATTTTATTTTTTTGAGATTTTATTTATTTGAGAGTGAGAAAGAGCATGAGAGGGGAGAAGGTCAGAGGGAGAAGCAGACTCTCCATGGAGCTGGGAGCCCGATGTGGGACTCAGGCCCAGGACTCTGGGTTCATGACCTGAGCCAAAGGCAGTCACTTAACCAACTGAGCCACCCAGGTGCCCTGCATACTTTGTTTTTATCCATAGCACTTTTTATCATCATCTAACTTACTATCTGTCTTACTTAGTTATTTCTGTATTATTTGATTGCTTTATTGATTATTGATCCCTCCCAACAGACTACATGCTCCATGAGATCAGGGATTTTTGTATACAGACATGTGTGTGTGTGTGTGTGTGTGTTCTTCACCCTGTCCCTAAGAATCCTGTCTAGCACCTTACTGGTGTTGAGTAAATAATTTTAGAATGTTAAATAAAAAATCCGTGGATATACCACAGAATGTTATTATCTCAGAAAATAGAGGTAAGGAATGTGTCCGCAGCATAACCAACTATTTTAGGCCCTCCCTGTGCAATGACATAGTAATGCCACTCATATTAGCCTTATTATGCTTTACCTTGATTATATTAATTTGAAATCACATCTGTGTTAACCAGATTGTAAGTTCCTTGAGGGTAGAGGGAGTCAAGTCTGGAATTTTAATTTTACCTAAGTTTAAAGAAATGTAGTGTTTTGTCTAAATTCTCAGGAGAGCTGTGGAGGGGACTTGTGTTTGTCCACTCTGCTCTTATACTTCTGACTCAGAAGATTTTACACTTCATATCAACCCTCCAACACCTGCTATGATCCTTTGCACATAGTAGAAAAGTACATTAAATATTTCTTGATTTATTGCTTCCTATGTCATCCTTTGGTTCATGGAAACATATGACTTCCTTAGTTCTGGATTGAATTGTTAGAGTAAAACAGCCAAAATCAATGTGAGTATACATGGTGTCTAAAGACATTCAAGATGACTGGATCATTTTCCCCACTATGGTTGACACCATGAGATCTTCACATTGCTGTCAACTAATTCTTCCTGCAAGAGGCAGTGCTAAACAGAAAGAAAAGGGCTTCCAATGCGTTATTTCTCCACTATATGCCCAGAAGGATGCTAAGCATAATAAAGGCCACTAAAGAGGGAAACAATTGGATTTGAATCCAATTACTGAGAAATGCTGACATTAATCTAACAAGGAACTCATTTTATGCAGAATTATTTGGGTCAAAATATGTGAATGTATCTTATACATTAAAAATCTGGTTATTGATGGCAAGTTATAAGGAATTATTTTATTAAATACTTTTTTAACAGTTTAAACAAAAAATATTAGCTGTACCTGGTCATAACTAGAAATATTCATATTGAAAAGAAAATTTTCCTGTTTTCTTCCTTATTCTCCAGGGGGCTGAGTAGATATTTTAGAATACGTAAATTCATTAATCTATGACAGATTTTTAAACATAAAGTAGAAAATTGTGAAATTCAAATTTTTTTTAAAGATTTTATTTATTTATTTATTTGACAGAGAGAGAGAGAGAGAGAGAGAGAGAGAGAGAGAGAGAGATTACAAGTAGGCAGAGAGGCAGGCAGAGAGAGAGGAGGAAGCAGTCTCCCTGCCAAGGAGAGAACCCAGTGCAGGCCTCGATCCCAGGACCCTGAGATCATGACCTGAGCCAAAGACAGAGGCTTTAACCCGCTGAGCCACCCAGGAGCCCTGAAATTCAAATTTTAATATGAAACTTTTATATTCCCTTTATGCATGTGCGCATGTGTGTGTACACAAATACACACAAATGCACACAAATACACACAAATGGTAATTTGAGAGAACAAGTTATTTCTTTTGTTAATGAAACATCTTTATTCCTTTTGTAAGGTAGAGTCGTGATACCTGAATGTGAGTTTTCAACTTTCATAACCTCATCGAATTTTGAAAAGAGAGTAATTCACTGTGGCAAGGAGTCGATGTTCATTTCAAGGAGAAACAAATGGCAAGCACTAGGATCTCAAGTATTTTAGTTCTACCCTCCTTTTTAAGTCTCTAACATCTACCTTCAGTCATGGTAATTTTTAGGTTAAAGTGGTTTAACTACTTTAGTATAACATGGTAACATTCTATTACATTTTCCTCTTGATTACTTACAAAAGTTAATAAAATAAAGTTACAGATTTTTGCAGAATGAAACACACTTTAAAATCATCATCTGAACTCTTCCATTCATGCTGTTGATAAGGTCACAAAAACTCAGTTGATAAAACTCCCCAAATATGATGATCATTTGGGTTCTTGGAAGGGAAGATTAGAAGGAGAAACACTTGCATGTCTAATAATAATATATAGAATAAAGAACGATTAACTTTCCATAAAATAATCCTCCTTTAGTAAAATAAATAGTCTTAGTGCTAAAATTTTGTAATCCCAGTAAACCATTTAGTAATACTTCCATGTAACTATGAATATCAAAAAAGAGTCAGTAGGGTAACTATATTCATTTGCTCTTGCAGATAAATTTCTTGGGGAAAAATGACCAAAAATCAAGCCTATGGTCTTTGTCTGTATGATGAGTTTGATATAAATGTAAAAAGAGCATGGGACTGTGCAATAATTTGGAATTAAAATAAACAACATATCAGTATGGGAACTGTATATTTCCAATTTATGTTATGCCCATCCAGGATTGCTTTTAAGGTTTGTCACTTGATAGAGAACTTATTCAGTCTCTGACTCACGCAGGGATAAACTAGATCTCCAATGGCAGTGCACAGAGAGGAAGGTGTTATTTTCTTCTTGTTTATTGTTTGGTCCTTAAGTATAAAACATCAGCTTTTTCAATAATCTCAAAAGCCCAATTACATGATTTCACCTGCTCAAAATGTAATTTATTGCTAATGGAATCACAGAAAAATGTTTCCATGGTTTATGGAATGTAGAGTCAAGTAAGTAAGGCAAATTGCCATTCAAGAGGAATTATTGATCCCCCTGTTATAATAGGTGCATTTCAGTTTTGATACATAGAATTTTATTTCTATTGCAGCAATAATTTATATTTAAGCCTCGAGTCTTGTGTTACCTTCCTTGGCCTGTGTTGGTTTAAACCAAATGGAACAATTGTGCCTGAACTTCTCATCTCTTGCTCTCTTTTGAAAACCTTATTTGACTCAATGCTATGCAATCTGGGCTTGAGAAGTATAAAGCTGCAAATAACTCACTTGGCAAACTTTTGCAAAAGCCTTTATTTATTCTGTCTTCATATTTGCGGTCTGAATATTAGAGATACTGGACAAATTGAAGTGTAATTCCTTCTTAGTTCTAATGTCTCTGAAGCTATGAAATTATTTTTAACTCTCCATCAAATAACTCTGGGTATATATTGAAATCTGTAGATGACTTTCTTCATAAAATGTTATGATCAAGTACTTGGATCATTTACCAACTAATTTAGTTGATTTACTATAACAAAATTATTAAACAAAACCCTTAAGCAACTCAGAATTAGTTTTTCCTGCATTGTGCTCTCACCATACACTCCGTTTCTGTAAACGTGTTTCTTTCTCAGTTGTGGATTATAGATGGATTCTTGGTACGTTAGTCTATCTCACAATACTGGAAAAATTTTGACGAGCAGGGAATTAAGGAATTCTTCTTTATCCCCATTATACCTTGCCTTATGTAAATAATACCATCCTCTATTTCTTGAGTATTACTCTTTGTAATATCTTGATTTCCCCAGAAAGGAATTCATGAAGTACAGCTTCTTACCTTATTCTGTAGATGAGAAAACAGGTTCAGAGATATTTTTTTCACTTGTTGAAAATGACACAGCTAGCAAGGGGTGGAACTGAGGTATTTCTTAGATCTGTCTGATGCTAAAGATCAAGAACCTTCTAATATGATAGGTTTTGATTTTTTAACACAGATTAATAAAATAACACATTTGAATCAAATACACTTTTTCTTGGAAACATTGTGTACCTAAAAATCTCCCAAAATGTGGCTATTTCGTCTGAGAACTATAAAGATAAATAAGCAAGAGCAATGAAACTACCCACGTTAAACCTCAACTTTATTATCTCCCAAATGGGGACCTCACATCTCAATGTGATGAAAATTAATTGAGTGCAATTATGTGACATCAATCACTTATGTGTCCAGCACAGAGAAGTTCTCAATGGTTGTTAGATAAATTATTATTTATCATCATCATCATTATCACCACCACCACCACCATCACCATCATTGTTTAGTATTATTTGTACATAAAGCCCAAACATATCCTGATGTAGAGGCAGTTCTTATTTTTAGGATGGCTCTACCAGAAATTTATAAATATCACAAAGTATATCTTTGTAGTTGTTTTAAAAGCAACTCATGACAGTTTCTCATAACTGTCACTTTGAATAAATGTCTTAACTTTTAAAAATTATAGTATAGGGGCCCCTGGGTGGCTCAGTGGGTTAAAGCCTCTGCCTTCGGCTCAGGTCATGATCTCAGGGTCCTGGGATTGAGCCCCGCATTGGGCTTCCTGCTCAGCAGGGAGCCTGCTTTCTTCTCTCTCTCCACCTGCCTCTCTGCCTACCTGTGATCTCTCTCTCTGTCAAATAAATAAATAAAATCTTAAAAAAATTATAGTACATTCATTATGTTTATGTGGGAGAAAAAGATTAGGATCCAAAGTTTTAAAGGTATATTTCTTAGCTTGCTTTTTTTTCTAGCTAAGCATCATGAAGAATAATTGAGTTTATGTTATACATTTTAATATAGAACTAATATTTTAATATTGAAATCATCTATATAAACATTTCTGTATTTTAATAAATAGTAATAAATAGTTGTTGAAAAAATTAAGAAATTAGGCCTCTTTGTATTTAATATAATGCTACCATTCTAGGCTGAAGTTACTTATACTTCATTTATTTTCAACATCATATCTGATTATTTAAACTAGGCATTAAGTATAGCATAACAGTAATAATGATAATGCTTAGCTTCATTAAGTTGTTATCTTTACCAAGTTACTTCCTCAACATAGAACCGGTAAATGGGAGAGCCAGGACAGGCACCTATGGATTTCAAATCAAATTTGGTTCTCTCCCATTTTTAACACACTATACTGGCAGACTAGGTTTTGGTAAACTATTCTAAACTTCAGGAAATGCATCATTGATACTTCAGACTAACTCATGTAAAATGGATTAAAAATGATAAAAAAGGATGACAAAAATAAATTTACAGGATCCTGATACCCTCGTTTCTTTATGATTTTTATTTGATAAAGACATGGTGGGCACATCTATTATATTATATGCATATCTCCCTGGTGTTTGATGAAGAGAGTAGATTATTTTGTTAAAAACAAAGATTTATTATAGTTGTAAATTCAAAGTCAATGAGCAGTTTGTAATACTGAAGAACAGTCTAGTGTTTCTAAAATACAGTTACTATTAGGAGCTTTAAAAAGTCTCAACAGCAGTTGCGTCACTGTGTAATAATAGATTTGGAGGGCGGAAGGGTTCTTTTGCAGTTTTCGGGCATGTCACTAAATGCAATGTTGTTTCTCCAAAAATAATGCCCCACCTTATTTTTGTGCATTTTTGAGGACTCAGTATATGTGTACACAACACACAATCATATCTCCACCAAGGACCCGAAGTGTATGTCATCCCGGTTATTAGCTAAACGTTGCTGTTGTTTGGACTACTGAACTTTTAAATCTAGAAGACCCTCAGATATTTTTCAAAGGTTATGTCTATCATTCTTCAGTACTTTTCTTCTCTGTTACACAGAAGATATGCACAACAACTAAAGCTCTGAAAGCCACTGTGGACAAACAAAGCACTGCACATTCAAGAGCCCAGACTTCCATTTCCCTCTGGGCATGCAGCTGGACTTCATTTCTTGTCACTGCAGTTAGATGGGGCCATATGACTGAATGCAAATGAAATGTAAGCATGGTGCTTACATATCCTGAAGGCTTCATTTCTTCCTTCATTTATTTATATTATTTATCTCTCTCCTTCTTCTTTTAAAATTNCACACACTCACTTCTTTTTTTAAAATTATTTTTTTTATGAGAGAGAGAGAGAGAGAGAGAGAGAGAGAGAGAGAGAGAGAGAGAGAGAAATAGAGATGGGGGAGGATTGGGCAGAGAGAGTGAGAGAGAATCTTAAGCAGTCTCCATGCCCAGTGCAGAGCCCGATGCAGGGCTTGATCTCACAACCCTGAGATCATGACCCTAGCCAAAATCAAGAGTAGGATGTTTAGCTAGTTGAGTCACCCAGGTGCTGCTCTCTCTTCTTCTTCTTAGGGAAAATCTATGAGAACCTGAGTCATGGCAGAACCTAGGTCTCTGAAACGACTTCATGAAACAAAGCACAAAGCATGAAACTTGCCCTGGACTCTAATGTGAGTAAGTAAGAAATGTTTGTTGTGTTATTCCAGTACAATTTGGGGTTCTTTGTGACAACAGTTATTCTATTCTGACTTACTGTAGAAAGATGGTTTCTCTTTTATAGATAACCTCACAAGCACTGAGAATATGAGCCAAAAAGTTAGCTTATTATTTTTGAACTATATTAAACACAATTCTATATATAGGATAAAACTCAATAACAGTGTACCATTTTCTTTAGTCAACTATGTTTGGTCTTTACATAATTTTGGGAAAAAAGTCTCCTACTTTTGCACATAATCGAGAATGAATATATATATATATATATATATATATATATATATATATATATATATACACACACACACACATATGCTTATTTCTAGGAAAGTGTTATTATTTAGCCTGAAATACCTGCTTCATGGTTGAAGGTGGGTATGGGCACCATTAGAGTTTTTTATAAATAGCTGCTCTTCTCATGTCCCCTTTCTCCCAGGGAGCAATAATAGTTTCTCTTGGTAATGCCTGCAAAGCATGTGGTTTAACTGCTACACATACACATCCATCCTTATAGTGATCATCTCAGTGGGAGCTCCATTAGGAAATTAAAATGGGGTGCTGATGAAACAGAGTGATTCAATGCTCCAGCCTTATCCTTGTGCTTATAGGGACCCTCTGCAGTTCTACAAAACAAGTATGGGCTTTGGACAGGTGCTATTTGAATGCAGGTTTATTACAATTTAAGCTCCATGGAGACAAAGTTCAAGAAGCCATACAAGAGCAGTATAGCAGGTGTTCTGGTGTCACCTCCTGAGAACTCTGACCCTTCTGTCCTTAGGGCCTCAGCATCAGGACCAGTAGAATGATTGGCATAAGGGACCGGATAGGTGGATCAATGGGCAGTGAATTATAGTTTCTCTAGTTAAAATGTTAACAATGAATTTGAGAATTTCTTTCTCAAACAATATGCTGTCTTTATAACTCCTTAAACTGAGTAATCCTACTGAAGTTATCACGGTAAGTGGTTGCCACCAGCAACTTCAAAGTGTATTTACTTCTTTGGCTACAAAATCAGTGCTCAGAAATTTTGCCTAATTTAGCAGGGACTTTTTTGCACCTGGAAGTCTCAGAAGTGACCACTGCACTTTAAAACTTTCTTTTTTTTTTTTTTTTTTTTTAAGATTTTATTTATTTATTTGACAGACAAAGATTACAAGTAGGCAGAGAGGCAGGCAGAGAGAGAGGAGAGAGGAGGAAGCAGGCTCCCCGCTGAGCAGAGAGCCCGATGCGGGCCTCGATCCCAGGACCCTGAGATCATGACCTGAGCCGAAGGCAGAGGCATTAACCCACTGAGCCACCCAGGCGCCCAACTTTAAAACTTTCTAATAGGGGCGCCTGGGTGGCTCAGTGGGTTAAGCCTCGGCCTTTGGCTCAGGTCATGATCTCAGCGTCCTGGGATGGAACATCGGGCTTCCTGCTCAGCAGGGAGCCTGCTTCCTCCTCTCTGCCTGCCTCTCTGCCTCTTGTGATCTCTCTCTCTCTCTGTCAAATAAATAAATAAAATAAAGATAAATAAACCTTTCTAATAATGTTTATTGTGTGTTATAAGCCTAACGAAAGAGGCTCATAACTTCTATAGATCACTTGATACAAAAATGGACTGCAATATTTATTTTAAGTTATACAGTAGGAGAAGAAAAGAGATAATTCAGAATTTCTAGCTTCTATCTAATTTTAGCTGGTGTTTAATATTTCTGGTGGTTAATATTTTCAAGGAATTTTTGCAAACCTCATCTGCCCCATATAGCTTCCATTTCCTCCCCTAACTTCACTCTTTCCCTGCTTCATCCTGCTCCTTTTCTGGGAGATTGACTGATGGGGGCCATATTGCTGGGTTTCTTGGCCTCTGGCTGCCTGTAAAATTCATGCACTGAGGAGTACCGGCAACTGGCATGAGCAGAGGAAAGGAGTGCTCACCAGGGACTAGCTGCATCCCTCTAAGGAAAGTCAGAGCTTCTTACAATTCACTCTTTCCGTACAGCTCCTTCTGTCTTTGGGTTCTAGTACTCCTTCCCTCCCCTCATACCTCCAGGTGGTAACAGTTCATGATCCCTGGTCCCTACTCTTCTTGCCTTTACAAATAGTCTCTTTATTAAAAGTCCTTATCAAATCCTAATTGGATCATGTCATTTGCTTGCCTCTGAGATGCTGCCAGATCTACCATTCATTTGATGTTTATATCAACTCCGTAAAAAAACAAAAACAAAAACAAGCCTGCCCCATTTCACAATAGAAGGTTTGATACACAGAAAAAGAAAATGATATGCCCAAGGTCACAAAGCTAGTCTATGGCTGGAATTCAGCAATTTTGTCTCATTAAAGTGTTACCTCTGCACTCCTGTTCTGCTTCCATTTACTACAATTATTTAATCATGTTAACCACATTATACTGAATTAATGTTGAACTGGTTATCATCTTCTATTATATTTTCGAAGTAAAGATCAGGCATTGAAAGAGAATCCTTTTAAATGAAAATCACTGATGCAAATCATTCATGGAAATGGGGATGTTAATCACAGTAATTTTTAAGAGTGAATGTTTTATAATGGCATAATTAACAATCACAGAAGATCATCACAACATGGATCTCTTCAAATAACTTTAGCACCAAAAGTTTAGTACACCAGGCGTTCACAAACCTTGCATGTGATGGAAAAATAATTTGCCTAATAATCTGGTAGTGAATTTTGAATGAACAATTGACCCATCTTCAGAGGAGGGTAGGTATGACAGGGCCAGTCCATCCGTGAAAAGTCATTAGGGTTTGAACCGTAACACATTTATTTATAAAATAGATTTGGCTAGTTGTACCAAGTGATCTGACATGAAACAAAAACAATTTATTCATGTACTGTCTTAGCACACGTCACGTTTTGTGAGGTTTCCTCATGTGATCATTCACCAAGAGGGGCTGATTTTTTGTTGTTGTTTCTTTAGGAGCAGATGTTGTGTGTACGGAGCTAGATGGCACCCTTTTCCTGAGGTCGACTCTTTCATTATGTCAATGATCCCTCGGCAACCCTGCCCAACGTCTGATAAATGAATGTAGAGAGTGTTTTCCTCCCTTTATTACAGATCCATATAGTGTGTCAACATTAAAAATGTTAAATAAAGTGAAATATTAGGAAAGGGAACATCCCACCCTGACAGCTCTTTATTTGCTATTTCTGCTGTGTGACAAAACTGGGTTGATATGCAATCTTCAGTGATTTACAAAGGCCTGCATTCTACCTTGTAATGGCTGCAGCGATGCTGAGCTGCCTTGAGATGATTTACTGCAATTTGTCACTTTTTGAAACTGTTCCAAAATAGTCTGCTGACATGTACTAAAGAGCTTTCAGTGAAATCTGAAATGGTTCATTTGTTATGTCAACTGAAAACATTAAGTGATATCTGAAAATCACTTTAAGATTTATTGAAGTGATTTAAAATATCCTTTAATGGCAATTTGGTATATCACAAAAGCAATATTGTCATTAAAAGCACAAGAAAATCTTTCCATCGTATCTTAAAAGTATTCATATCATGTTCTGATTATAACTGCACCACTTGGGAAATTGGTCACTATAAAGATATTCTGAAAGTTTAACAGGCAACTTTTAAACAAATATTTGTAAGCAGAAGGAGATTTTTGTGATCTGAATCATTTAATATCATTAAAAATCATAGCCCTGAGAGCTTAAATTACAGAACATATTATTAATGTTGTTTAAAGATACTCTATTCTATTCATGTTCTGTTTCTTCTTAAGAATCAAGTATGTGTTGCTATGCAACATATCTATGTTGACCACTGTGAGTCACCTTCCAATTCAGTGAACACACAACTTAACTAAGTCAAGTACTCTAAGAGTCCTGTTAGATATGAATAGATGTTTCTTAATGCTCTCTTTGGACCACCATCTCTGGAAAAATGAGTATAGGATAATTGTTGAGAAGCTGTGTACATAGAATTTTCTATGATTATTGCTTATGATAATTTTCTTGGAAAAAATGAAAAGCATACTGAATTTCTTTAGGTTTAGATATTAAGTATACTTTTAATTTAGAATACATGACAACCAAAGATACCTCTGAATTATTCAGCAATACCTGATCATCAAAATCCTTTAATTTCTAAGCTAAACATAAGTGTAATAAAATATGATTAAACTCTACCCCAACCCCAAACTAAAAAAAGCTGTTGTGCCAATAGTAATAGGAATCTGACTTCTTAGAGAGGATCTTAGGAGGAAATAAGGTAGAGACAAATCTTCATGTCTAAGTGAGGCTATGGGGAGTAACATGCTTTGGTCTGATACAGACGCCAGGAGTGAGTGGAATATAATAGAACCAAATTCTAATGGAAGGCTGGGACTTTGGCCATGTATTCTTTTTGTTGTTACTGTTCAAGTTCATAGGATGCTCTGGTACCTGTGATTTCTCTCAGGGAACAGGTACCTGACCATAGCACCCAAGAGCAATCAAATCACATCTAAGGAAATGTAGTAAACATAGTTATGCATCACCAACCACTGCAACTCAGGGAAAAACACCCTGACCAGTAATATCCTGCTTTGGGACCAGCATGGAGATCAGTATGAGAGGGCCCTGATGCCACTTTTACCTAACTTCTTTGTTGACTACACCTGCTTAACAGATTCTCCTTTAAAAAAAAATGCCCACTCTAATAGTGCTTAATTCTGTTAGACCATAATTGTAGATTAAAGAGGGGTTTTGATAAGCAATTTCTACCAATCATAAGTCCTAATGCAATGTGATCCAGAATACCAGGCCTATTAAATTCTACACTTAAGATTGCTTATTTTGTCCTAGCTATGTTAGACCACCACTGTGCATGGCCAAAAGCAAATTTGTTAATTTTCCTTTTATTTAATTCTACTGTCACACTTAATTATATATTTGGTTGTAGTAAGTCAGTGTTTCTCAAGGTGTGATTTATGGGCCAGCTATGAGAGGATTACCTAGGGTATTGTTTTAAATGCAATATTTGAAGCCCTAGACCTCTTGAATTTGAATCTCTATGGTGAGGCTCAGGAGTCTGCATGTTTAGTAAGAACCCCAGGTGATTCTTATGCACACTGAACATTGAGCACTACTGGAATAAGACGTTTTCCTTTGATTAAGGCTTATAGTCACCACGAATAGATCCTCCCAACTAATTTATTTTAGAGCTCAAAGGGACCTTGGAGATCACTTCGTTCAGCATCCACATGATTAAATGAAGATGTGTTTGAAGTTTTAAAAATATTTGATTATTTCAGTGAGAAGCCAGCCTTGAAGACTATTTCTGACATAGTAAAAACAACAGCCGACATTTGTAACGGACCAAAAATATGTTAGGTAGGTAATATGGCATTTTTACTAATAAAAATGATCCTTAGATATAGAAGAGTGATTTGGAAAGCAAAATATAAACTGGTAGACTATATAAATTATTATTGTGTTCAATAGCTCCAATGCAGTTTTTAGAGCAATAACAGATATATGTGTGGAGTGGCTATTGTGTTAAATGATCATTCAAAATAGATTGATTTAGGTTTTTTTACATATATTTTGATTAATTCTTAAAAATGGACAGACTGAAATTCTTGAAAAAATGCAATAAGCAAAAATTATTTGAAAAACTAAGCTAATATACATACATAAGTGTAGCTTTCATATTGCATTTGAAAGGAAAACACAAATATACAGGAGAAAATGACAAACAGTGGTGAACACTCATTGTTGTCAGAGAAATAGCTATTGGTAGAGAAAAAAAATTGCATGTCTTACTTCAAGGGGTTACTTTAATTTTAGTAGGCTTTATAAAATTACCTCAGAGTAGCTTTGATAAATCAGAAAAATGAGATGGCAACCTTTCTGGAAGCTGAATTTCAGTGGCACTTAAAAGGGCTTATCATTTGGTTTATAAAGAAGAAAATATAATATGCTTCATTTATTTACATATGAAGTCAAAGAACCCAAACTGAAATTATGTGTGGAAATCAAATTGACTTCAACAGAAGGGAGGAGGAATATAACTCTTTTTTGTAGAAGAACCTGATCCTGATGTCGTGTCATTTGATGCATACGTGTCATGAACACCAAGTGCTCACCCCCATATGGCTGACATTTTTGCATCCACTATTGAAGAAAAAGACTGCTTGGTCCCAATCTGAACCAAAACTGTGGGGACAGATGAGGAAGAAAGGATGCATAAAGACTAATCATTTAGAAGTAAAATATAATAAAATAATCCAGTCTATGCGAGACTATTGCTTTGAAAAGCACACTGAAGAAAACCCCCATTTAATGGCTCCTAACATTCCACTCTTATGAAATGAACGGCTCAATGTACCATTCAATCCTCATTCAATGATATTTATTTCAGGATATTAATGAATATTTAATTTCAGTTCTATTTACTAGGACAATAAAGCCCGAGGTGATAAAATAAGAAAATGATATGGTTACTAAAGCTAAAGGAAAATGTTGCAGTTAGAAATGGGGATTGTAATTGAGGGGTATGGTCTTACAGGCTAGCTAACACTGCCAACGGAGAAGTCAATAAGAAAATTAGACAACAGGTTTAGTTTTCCAAAGAGCACTGTAATCTTATATGAGAGGCTTCACTTTCACCTACAGGAAGATGGCTTCGGCTGGGGTAGATAAGAACTCAGCTTTCGTGGTCTAACTGTTTAGGTTGCAGTTCCAGCATCACCTGCTACTATCTGGATAACCTTTGGCAAGACACCCAAACAGCCCCCCATCTCGGTTCCCTATAAATCAAATGAAATGAATGACAACATTATCGACCTCAAAGAGTTGCTGTAAGGATGACATGAGACATCCATGTAAAGCTCTTAGCCCACACTTGGCACATGGCGAACACTCAAACGTGTTTGCTACTTTATTGTCTTTGTCGTTGATCATATATTTGCAAGGCAACAGTGGTGATAGGGAGGACTTAAAATTATTCAGTTTGCCAACAAACTCACAGCTGTTTCATAAATCAGATTATATTGTTCACTAAAATTGGTTTCTAGATCTACTTTGGAACAATTTAGTGGTCCCCTTCTGTAAAAGTTGTTTTGGCAACCTGTGCATGGAGACTCTACAGAGAAAGCTCACAGCTACACCTGGCAGTCCTCCAGGCTCTATCTTAATTGAACTGGATGATAACAAGTTTTACTTCTTTACTTCGATACAAAAAGAAAAATTCTCTCTTTTAGATTCTTTGCTAAAATTTACAAGTGGAAAAGTAGTCGATAAAAGTACTGTTGTCCTTTTGCCTTGACCTGCAAATTTCAAATCTGTTTCCACCTTTGTGTAACAGACATCTGGATGCTGCCTCTGCCCTACCATACTGTTCTGTCCTAAGGGCATGCTGCTGAGGCAGCTCCAATGCCTGACCTCAGTCTGCATGTATGACAGAGCATTTCTGTTTAAGAGTCTGAGGACATAAGGCTTAGTATAAGAGTACACACTGGCAAAACTTTGGACCCAGGCAGTCTGCTATAGATGAAGACCCATTTTATAAATAACACTTTGCTCTGGAACAAATGCTGCTCCCCATCACCAGAGCAATTGCCACTGGATCCTCAGATTCGTGACAAATCCAAACAGTCATCTTGTTTTTTGAAAATTTGGGTTTCTTTCTGTTATGCCTAACCATAAGAAAGTTACTGTGATGACAGATATGTCATGTCACCTGTTTCTTCCCATTAGAGGGTACAATTAGTGTTGCCAGGAACATGCGTGAGAAACCACAGTGCAATTTTGCATCTTCTTATTGTCTCAACACACGTGCTGCAAATATTTGCTAAGGACATATCTTTTGTGCTAGACTAGGTTTGAGGGACATAGTTGTGAATAACATAACCACAGTCTCTCATGTCACTGAGATAGTCATTTAATTAAAAATATATTTTTATATTAAAACAAACACTGACAAATATAATATGACATAGAATGGACATTTTGAATGCATGTTTTGGATAAAATAAGTACGTCCAGTTAAATTCTCCCTGAAGAACTTGCTCATGCCCTTCTACCAATGGGATACTTCAGTGAAAAAAAAAAAAAAAACAACAACTGAAATGCAGAGGCTTACTGAGTTAAAAATATATGTTAATACACTTTAAAAACAAGATCATATGTAATCATCAGACTAATGCTTTACCTCTGCACACCCAGTATCCTTAAATGCTTCCTCCCAAACCAAAGATAATCATCCTTTTTTAAGTACAGGATTGGCTCTAGTCTCTATTCCCATCAGACTCTTCAAACATTTTCACTCTCTCCTGCATTATCTTGTATCGCGATGAATTCTAGTCCTTCAGGATCATGATTATTTTAGAGAGTATGAACTTTTGTTTGAGCACCTCTTGGCTATATAGTATCTCTGCTTTCCCCTCCATCACCTCTGCACTTAGCATCTCAAAAGCAGATAATGATCAACACCCACCGGCCATGCTTCCCAGACCAAGAGTTAGACTGGCAGAGGTGTTGAAGCCCCCCTTCCTGGGTGGGAGTGGCCTCCTGATCTACTGACAAGGACTGTTGATTGGTGCAGAATGTCTCACCAATCAGCAGAGCTTGAACTTCATTCTGAGGAGCTTAGGTTGAAAGAGTTAACATAATGTGTTTTGTTTAAATGAGATCACTTTCAGAAACTTGAGGGTCAAATGTCCTAGCAAAATCCCTGAAAATATTCTTCTTGTTTTTCTTTTTCTTTGAGGAAACCATTTTGGAAGATTAATTTTAGGCACTATTAGAGAATAAATTTTAATGTAAAATGGTTTAGTTGTTGATGAGACAGGGTTTGTTTTTCAGTTCATCAGCAAGATGGCACTTTGATAAATCACAGATTGCTCCGTGCCTAAAGAGGCACATTGTGACAGTTTTCATCTCAATGTGATATAAAGCAGCAAATGAAGCGGTACTCCAGATCACGCCAGGGCCAGTTTGGTGATGGCACCCACTGCATTGCCAAGAACCAGGCTGTCACTTACTAACAATGTGTTCATTGTTCTCTGATCCCACCTGTGAGGATAACTTTTTCATCAACCACTTAAGGACTGATTTTGATTTGGGTCTTGCTGCTTATAAATAATTGGATGAATGGAAGGTAACACAGTCAGCCAGATTTCTTTAAAAGGAAATGAACTATGGATTTTTTCCCCTTCCTTGATGACTAAGCTGAGTCCTTCTGTGTGGTAACATGCAGTGCAAGTGCTGGTCACTGAGCAACCCTTGCTCTTGCTCATTTGCAGGCACCAGTTAATGCTAACTAGCTCCATGTCTAATCCTTTGACCAAAGTTTCTGGCAAATTAGAGTCATGGTATTAGCTATGGGGATCTGATTTGAAAGCACATGTAAAGACTTTATCTCAGACTTCAAATTTCTCTTTCTGATGCACTGTTTATCTGCATGTTAACATGCATAATCCAATATTCATCCTATATACTTAGGTAAAATTGTCTCTGAATCCATCACTAACAAGAAATTCTGTAGTAAATATTGAGCACTTTCTCTCCTTGATCTACTTTTAAGTCTCATGGGGCAAATTAAGATGTTCATATACTGGTTCAGATACACTCTGGAATCCTAATAGGAGTAACTTCATGAGATTAATGCTAAAGACGAGCATGTGAACATATTTTCAGAAAAAAGAAGAAAGAAAGAAAAGAAAAGAAAGGATGGAAGGAAGAAAGGAAGGAAGGAAGAGAGAAAAGGAGTTATCAACCAACTTTATCACTCGGTGCTGGGAGGATACAACTGGTGCCAAACCAATGGCGTTTTTACCTTTCAAATGCTGCTGTGGCACTATGGGGCCTAGTCAAAAGAGATTGATCTCATTTGTCTCACCCTGGTTTCTTCTGGGCTTTGGGAAAATGGGCCAACACTTATTTTCAAGGCTGACCTTATCTTTTCTGGCAGTTGAGTAGACTTTGCACTTCAGTTGATGAGGGCATATGAGAAATGAACCAGATAAATTGCTTGATTAGAATCTTCATGAACCTGAACTGATGAGAAGGGCACACATTTACTTGTGAATTAAGAACCAAATACATCTTTCTGAGGTCCAGTGCTGACACACATACTTATGTCCCCCCACTGTGGACCACTTACTAATTGCAAACCTTGGGTTATTCCATATTACGAGATTGTTGCATCAATATGTGGTGTTTAAAAATTGACCATGCTTCTCTTGCAAGTCTCATGTTAGTCTCTAAATGGCATTCTGGTTAGGGGAGCACTGGCCTTCTTTCTGTACTTATAAGAGTTGCACAGGAGGAAATTAAACCAAAACAGCCGTTTTGAAGTCTGCTTGATTATTATTTCTTTGATGGTATGAGCTTCTATGAACACAATAAACAAACAAATATAAACTCTTCTTAGTTGACAGATGAGATGAACAAAACAAGACAGACTTCACAGTCTTGTTTTGTTTTTATATAAAGTTGAAGTTACGGTTACCCAGAATGGAATAAGCTCACATTATGGGCACTATTGCCAATATTATAAGGGTATGTATGTGTGTGAGTGTGAGTATGTTTGTGTGTATGAATGTAGGTTTTGAGACTGATAAAGTTAGAAATAGTTTTTTTCTTTTCAAGTTTCATATAGCTGAGAATTAAAAATATGTATAGAAATTACCATGTTTCTTAAAATTGAGAAGTTTGGGTGCCTGGGTGGCTCAGTCGGTTAGGCATCTGACTCTTGTTTCAGCTCATGTCATTATTTCAGGGTCATGAGACTGGGCCCTGTGTTGGGCTCCATGCTCAGCGTGGAGTCTGCTTGAGACTGTCTCTCTTTCTCTCCCTCTGCCCCTCCCCTTTCTAATGCGCTCTCTCTCTCTCTCCCTCTTAAATAAATAAAATATTTAAAAAATAAAATGTAGGAGCTTAGTTTCTCTATATTGCTAGGTACAGAACTTAATATCAATGAATTTGGGTAAATTAATGTGATTTATTTGTTTTATTAATAACAAACAGTAATACTAGATACACATTTATACGTTTGTATTTTGTATATTTTATTTAAGTGCCTAGGTCTTCACAAAATACTTATTTCTAATATGAAATACATTTGATAAATAGATGTCAGAGTTTTAATACACTTCTATAGTCAATTATCATCTAGAAAAGTCAGCATTCATTTAATACAGTATCTAAAGCTAAAATGCAATAAAAGTAGGGATAGAGGAGATATAAATCTGTCTCCTTAAACTGCACCATCTCATAGAATTTTAAGGCACTAGGAACTGGTTAAAAAAAATCTTATCTGATTTAGGTTGTTGACTACTGAAGTAGATATATTATTGTTCAGCAAATATTCACTGATTCCACTCCTGTCCTCCCTGGAGGAGTATACTTCGCTGCCCCACTGATAATGAATTTGGCATGTCACTTGCTTTCGTCAATGGAATGTGCATAGATATGATATAAGCATATCTCAGTAGAATCTTGCTCAGCTTGATTTCACTGCTTGCACCCTTGCATCAACCAGAAGGAGAGTATAATCCTAGTAGCTGCTGCTACTACAGACCATCAGAAAAACTCAGATCTGATCTTGAGCCTGGAACAAGGCTTTCACAATGAATCACAGGCTTATGAATGAGACCTAATATTTTTACTGTAATAAACAGATTTGGGGATTGTTTGTTGCTGCTTTAGTCTGCTTTAGCTGCCATTACAGAATACCATCAGCGGGGTAGCTTAAGCAGCATAAATTTATTTTCCCACCTTTCTTGCGGCTGGGAATCTAAGATCAAGTGTCCTGAAGGTTTGGTTCCTGGTGAGGATTGTCTTTCTGGCTTGAAGATGGCCATCTTTTTACTGTATCCGTAAATAGTGAGGGCGAGCCAGCTCTCTGGTGTCTCTTCTTTTAAGGACAATAATCTCATTGGATCAGAGCTCAACCAGAGCTCAACCTTCTTAAGACTTCATTTAACCTTAGTTACTCCTATAAAGGCCCTATTTCCAAACACAGTCATCTTTGGGGTTTGGGGCTTCAACATATGAATTTGGGAAGGATGCAATCATTCAGTCCATCACAGTATTATTGTAGCATAACCTAATATTCATATGATACTAGAGCTTGTCCCAGTTCTTTGCATCAGCTTATTCCTAAAACACCAACAAATAAATCAGGGAAAAAAAAAGAAGGAAAGAAACGATGAGTGTATTCTGATGTGGGCAATCAAAACAATAAAACCACATTTGTTTATGTGGCTGTTTTTGTTTTAATACCATTTTCTGTATTTTATACCAACATAAACACTTTTTGCAAGTGGAAACTATTTTGTTATGTAAAATGATCAAATTCACTACATTTGGATGCATATAATTTTTTTTTTACCGTTGAAAACACAAACATCTCATTTTCTGGTGTGTGTATGTGTGTGCTTGCAATATGAGATTTTTTTAGATTTTTTTTTTTAAGTCTTCTCTGGGTACAGTCTGATGAATGCAGAAATGTGGAAGAGGGATAGTCAAAATCTGACAGGTTTTAGACACACAGAAATATCAGTTTATTATATAATCTGAAATAATTCTTGTCTTAATATAAATGACTACTCTAAGGGGCACTGAAGGGTATTTTTCTCTTTTGATCTTAGAAGTGGCTAATGTATTTACCCCCTTTTTATTTTTTAGATGTAGAATTCTAGTAGCTACAATGCTATTTTTAAAATTAAATTGTGGGTTCCCATCACAGATTGTCTTTGTGCAGGAACTCCATCACGGTACAAAGCAGCATATCATTCAGACATACCATCTAAACAGTAACAACAACCCTAGAATACAGTAATCGAAGGAACATTTCTACTTGTTGATGGAGGAGCAGGTGAAAGTGAAAGAAGGGCCCCTGGAAGTTAATGTTCTCAGAAGTAGATCTGTGGCCTACCAAGGTAGCACACATAAACAACCAGAATCATGATTCGATGGATTCAACTGAGAAATGAGCCTGGAGTCATCTCAGAACCGCTTCTCAGTGGGCACCTTTGCACTATGATTGGGTGCTTCTAGCCTCACACTCCAAGCTGACACTGTATTCTTAAGGCTGCATTTATCCTAAGGGGGAAAAAAAAACACCTTTGTTTTACACAAATGTGCTGTGCGTGATGGCTGTGAATCTGTGAATGATCCTGGACCGGCATCAAAAGCCTGTTGCAAGGTTAAGAAGTTACACTGTGCTCCTGGTGTTATTTTTGGGCACATTTTGAAAACCACTAATTTATCTGAATAAAGAGATTTGAACTGGTACTTCACAACCCTTTACAATATGAACATTTCCCTCTAGNCTGGACCGGCATCAAAAGCCTGTTGCAAGGTTAAGAAGTTACACTGTGCTCCTGGTGTTATTCTTTGGGCACATTTTGAAAACCACTAATTTATCTGAACAAAGAGATTTGAACTGGTACTTCACAACCCTTTACAATATGAACATTTCCCTCTAGCACAACAATGCCGACGCTCAGTCCCTGATCCCTACTTAGGACTTCTCTCCTGCTTCGGCTGCCTTCCGCAGAACCTTCAGGATAAGCTTCCTTCGACTTTGTAACTTGGCCCTTCTATCTTAAACTCCTACAGCTTTTCTACAAATTGATGAGGGATATGCTTCCAGCTTTAGATTTCTGTTTGTGAACTAGACAAAATTTATCCACAGTTCGTGTTTATTTACTCATAAAATAGATATCCCTTTTACCTAAGGCACCATAAGAATCAAATACTTCGTTCTGAAAGGGCCCTGAGAAATGCAATCTTTGTGCCAGATATGTACATGCCTTAGAGTCNTGAACTAGACAAAATTTATCCACAGTTCGTGTTTATTTACTCATAAAATAGATATCCCTTTTACCTAAGGCACCATAAGAATCAAATACTTCGTTCTGAAAGGGCCCTGAGAAATGCAATCTTTGTGCCTTAGAGTCGTTTTGACAAACTGTTATGGTTATCTTCTTAGGCCTTTAGACTTATTTCCAAATAAAAATAACTTCAATCTATTTTAGAATACAGAAAAGTAATTTTCTTACTTTTTTTGCCCCAATTCTCATTTTTTCCTTCTGAGATATTTGTGTTTACCTTAATCAACATTTTTATGGTAAAGGCCCCTAAATGGCTTTAAACTGAGTAGATTCGTCTGCTCCAAAGAAAACACTTTAAACTAGTATGTGTTAAGAAGCTCCCAGAACTGAGAAATCAATTTAAAATTTATTTTTATTAAAACCATTAAAATGTTTATAACCAACATATAAATGAGTAGATTAAATTGTCTGTAGGAGTAACCAACAGACTATCAGTATACATATGACTGAGATTTGGGGGTGTTTATTATAATGATTTCCAGTGGCGTGACATATTTTTGTTCACATCTAAATCCACAACAGTTATTCCAGATAGAGCCTTTTTTTTTTTTTTTTTTTTTTTTTTT
>LNAC01000794.1:10762-104373 GCA_002007465.1 Ailurus styani | reverse complement strand
TTTTTTTTTTTTTTTTTTTGCTTGGACCCAGATTCCTTTCATCTTGTAGCTCAATCTTGTCAAGAATCTTGGTTTTCTTCCACTGATGGTTCAGGAAGGAAACCAGAGGAAAAGCACAGCTGATTCTTAATCATTTGCCTGGAAAGTGTTACTCATCACTTTTGTCCATATTCTATTGGTGCAAATGAGTAATACGGCTTCAAGAGGCAAGGAGTCAAGAAAATATATTCCCTGCCTAAGCGCTGCTTCTCAGGAACAACATCCTGCTTGTTCTCTGCTATGTGGTGGTTAAACAAAGCCTCTCAGCATATCCTCTGATTTTCAGATGAGGATAAGTAGCAAAGATATTCATCTATTAACCTCTTTTTTGTGAGAGCATAAAGAATTAGTGGTCATAAGATATAATTGGAGAGCTAACTCTTTGCTTTCATATGTAGGGCACTTTCCTTCTATTTATATTTAATTTGCTAAAGTGATCATGAGATGAAGAGCAAAGAATGTGTGGTTCTTATTTGGGCTCTAAGCCAGGCAGCTTAGCAGGAGAGATTTAATTTTTAAATTTAATTTTAATTAAAATGAGAGGCTAGAGATGTAACAAAATTCAAGAAATGGAAATTAAAAAATAAAATAAAATCCTGGGGGAGCACACACTTAAAGATTCATGCAGGCTTCTGAATGAAAATATCAGCATTTCACATTATTCTCCTCACATCTCTTGGTGATAAAGACACAGCTGTACATTGACATCTGTGGCAAAATTATAGATACACTTAAAATATGTTTTAGATAAAAATATATACACTTGTGTATCATACTACGCTTTTACTTCTAAATCGCAAACTATACATTATATAATGGCAATGGTGACATTACTGCATAAGCTACACACATAGATATAGATCATAATTAGCTAAATTTTTCAATTTTCCCATACCTTCATGAAATGGGACTCAGCTTATTAATTTATAGCAGTGTCTTAAAAGGCATTTCTTTTTGAGAGTCTTTGTCTTGAATCCTAAAAGAGCAGCAGGATAACATGCGAAGACACTTAGCATTGTCAAAGGAGGAAATATGAAAGTCAGGCCTTTGGAAGATCTTCAACTACTCTCTTGCTGATTTTCTGAACCTTCAGTGCCCTATTGGACTTGGACATTTGGCATAGAAAATTATCTGCATTGAGATTTTTCCCTATGCACACACCGAGGCTGCTAAATTCTGCTGCACACTGCTAAAGAATGTCACTCAAAGGGGCAGATGGTGCCAATATACATTCGTGATTGCTAATCTCTCCTAGGATCTCAAGTCTATCTGGGAATCCTATTAGCCTTCCATTACAGAACTTAATTCCCATTCCATATAGATACTATTTCAAACTTCCCCAACTTTTCTCAAATCATCACCTCATCCATCTCTTCCCTCAAATCCAGAAGATTACTTAAAACCCATGAGGAGACACTCTTGGACTTCTCCTCGTCTAGGCTATAATCAGCACCCATCTTCTCCCTTCTTGTTGGAGTGAAGAAGAGTTAGTTTTCCATCTGGCTAATTGACTACCATCTATCTATATTCTGGAACCCTTCCCCTCTGGGTTGCTTAGAAATATAGTTAATTCTCCCCCTTCCATCTGTTTGTGTCTTGAATTTCTCCACTTCTGGACGAGTCTCATTAGAATTTCATCATGCACGGTTTACTGAAAACAAACAAAACAACACGAACAATACCAAACTTTTTTCCCCATAAATTCCCTCTGCAAATACTACTTTTGCCTTCCCTTCGCAGTCATAATTTTTGTAGGTGTTATCTATAATTTCTGTCTCAGTTTCCTGAAGTCATACAATGTCATTTCTTTCTGCAATATGCCACTGACCTTGCTCTCACATAGGCTGTCAATGGTTATGTATTGCAAAATACAGACATTTTCCAGCTATCTTGCCTGACTTTGTAGATGCCTCTGATACTGCTGGAATCTTCTTTACATAAACTTATCTTTCTTTGCCTCCTATGGTATGACTCTCTCTTGGTTTCCCTCCTTCCCCCCTGGGCCCCTCCATATAATTATTTGAATGATCTTTTTGCTCTGCTTCCATTTTACTTATTGATGACCGTCAAGGCTCGTTCTAGTCTTTTTCTCTGCCTCATTGTTAATGACTTATTAAAGTTAATCTAGGAGCCCCTTGGTAAGTTCATCTACTCCTAAAGCTTCAAAAACTATTTTCAAAACGATGTTTCCCAAGTCTACTCATTCAGACTTCTTTCCTAGGCTCCAGGTTTATATATCCAACTGCTATCTAAACATTCCCATGTGTATATGTCATGGGTACCCTAAGCCAAAATGTTGACAAAAGCATGATCTCTTTAAGCCTCGTCCATTCTTAATACTCATCTTGTTCTCTGTCCCTGAAACACTATCACCATCTACCCAGGATACCTCTTACATCCAGTAAATCACCAAATAATTTAGATTCCATTGTCAAATGACTTTCTGGATACTTCTCTTTGTTCTTACAGCTACTGCCCAAGTCCAAGCAAATACTATCTCCTTTCTGAATGGTTGCTTCTTCTTCTTAATTGTACTTTCATTCTTCAGTATCTCTCTCCTCTAATTCACTCTCCATAGGCACCTATGGTGATATGATTATGACATTCTCCTGCTTAAAATCCTTAAAGCCTCCCCATTGCTCTAATGATAAAGCTCCAACTACAAAGCATGTCATAACTGATTAGGCCTTTCATGATCCGACTTCAGTATATTTGGCAGCCACATCACTTACCCCCTTCCTCAAATTCTGTAATTCACACATATTGGACTACTTTGAAATATGACTTGCTCTTGCCCGCTTCTAAGTCTTCACGTCTTATTTCCCTTCTCTGGAATAGTTTTTAGTCCTTTTTTTTTTGGTTGATCTTGTTTATCCTTCTAGTCTTAGGTTACATTATCATTTCCTCAAGCTAATATTCTTGAATTCTTTGATTAGCTTAATAAATCCTACTGAAATATGACTTCAACATTTATGTACTTCTTTTTTTTTTAAAGATTTTATTTATTTATTTGACACAGCGAGAGAGAGATCACAAGTAGGCAGGCAGAGAGAGAGGAGGAAGCAGGCTCCCTGCTGAACAGAGAGCCCGATGCGGGCCTCGATCCCAGGACTCTGGGATCATGACCTCAGCTGAAGGCAGAGGCTTTAACCCACTGAGCCACCCAGGCGCCCAACATTTATGTACTTCTAACACACTTTTTAAAATCATTGCCCATTGTATTAATTTCCTATCACTGCTGTAACAAATTTTCACAAACTTTGTGGCTTACTTATTATATTACAGTTATAGATGTCAGAAGTCTAAAATGCTTCAGCAATTCTGAGTTCCCTCTGGAGGCTCTAGGAAAAATTTTCATTTCTTTACATTTTCCATCTCCTCAAGGTTGGCTGCATTCCTTGGCTTGTGGCCCCTTTCTCCATCCTCAAAGCCAGTAATGTAGTGCCTTCAGATCTTTCTCTAAACTATTTCTGTCATCACATCTCCATCTCTGAGTCTGTCTGTCCTGCCCCACTCTTTCCCTTATAAGGACCCTGATGATTACATTGGGCCCATCTGGATAATCCAAGGTAATTTCTCCATCTCAATATTCTTAACTTAATCACATAAACAAAGTTTCTTTTGTCATGCAAGCTAACATCTTTCTAAATTCCAGGGATTAGGATGCAAACCTCTTAGAGGGGAGCATTATTCTCTTTCTCAAATTAACCTTTCCTATTAGGTTTATGAAATCTCCTTCATTCCCAGGGCCCAACAGAGTGCCTGAATGAACCATAAAGGTATTCAGTACATATTTATTATGAGGAAGCATGTAGTTCTAGTTGTGATTTCTATCCATTGATACAGATAGAGATGTAGATGTAACAAATATATATATATATATGTATATATATATATAAAACATCAAACAAGTATGAATTATGGAATATAATTATAAACAACCAAATGTATTTGCAAACCAGTGTTTTTATCTTTTATTTTTTCCTATTCTACTGCCCCTTTAAATTTTTCAAAGGGACTATTTTTCATTGTGTCCCTAAATAAAAATACAGGCAGACACAATTGCTTCTCTGTCACCTTAAACAAACAAACAAACAAACAAACAAAACAGTTTCAATTAGTAATTACAATGACCCATCTCATGAATATGTTAAAACTCTGGGTGTACTTTTAAGTTGAGTCCCTTCTCTTCACACATCTTCCTTACTGCAGTTTCTGACACTTTCTGTATTAGGATAGGGGTAGAGGATGAGAGTAAAGTGGGGCAAAGCCATTATTTGACTGAATTTGTGGAGACGATATAATTTTAGCACTCTGGGCCTGGCAAATGTTCAAAGAAGACTCTTGTCTTCTATTGAACTCCATCCACAACGAGCTCTCTTCTAGAACTCTGAGGTTCTTAGAAGTCGGACTCTACCTCCTGTCAAAATCCCTTCATCCCTCCAGCTGACCTGTTTGTGAAGGTTGGGATCACCCCACTGCAGCTTTCTCTCTTGTGTATTTCAAAAGCAGTCCAAGGAAAAACTGATGAATCCATTGTCCCTACAAACTCTGGGAGTACCATTAACATCTTCATACCAGCCTTCTTCTCTGCTGTAACAGACCACTTCAGCCAGTTTCTTGCTCATAGACTTCTTTTTCTTTTTTAAAGATTTTATTCATTTATTTGACACACACACACACACACACACAGAGCCTATACGCAGAGAGGCAGGCAGAGAGAGAGAGAGGAGGAAGCAGGCTCCCTGCTGAGCAGAGAGCCCGATGCAGGACTCCATCCCAGGACCCTGAGATTATGACCTGAGCCGAAGGCAGAGGCTTTAACCCACTGAGCCACCCAGGCACCCCTGCTCATAGACTTCTTAGGCTTTGCTCAGATACTAGTCCTCCATGTCCTCTAAATCGCAGGGATACATATTATAGTTCCTATGTGGTCTTTTTAAAAAAACCTTTTGGGAGAGCTGTGTGTGTTGGTGAAAGAAAACACTCACAAAACAGCTATCTCCAAAGAAAAGCTCTTCAAATCTCCTCCCTCGGGANAAAACCCCCCCCCCGGGAAAAAAAAAAAAAAAAAAAAAAAAGAGAAGAAAAGAAAAGAAAAAGAAAGAAATCTACCTATGGGTGGGAGATATTTAAGAGTTATATAACTAGATCACAGACACATATTTTTGAAAACTTCTATCATTGTCTAGAAACTTACTTGTGAATGTAGGCCCTCTCTGAGTTACATAATGATACTATGTATCACTACAATAAGTCTTGTGTTATCCACTCTTTCATCCCAGGAAGAAAGGCATTAATATTGTCCTCATTCCAGGGGTGAAGAAACCAGGGGCAGAGAGGTTAAGAAATATATTGAAGACCATTTTATTGACAAACAGTGGACCAAAATTCGAAACCAAAATTCATGTCTCCTTATATCAAAATCTTCATCATACTTTGTTTAAATGTCCAACTTCCCTATCAAATTGTAACTTTTTCTTATTCCCTTCACTGTAGTGCTTATCTATGTCTAATCACTGATATGACTCTCAGTTTAGTATGCAAAATGAGATGGTGTATTGCTTAATATGCTATATAGGGGAATGATTTTTCTTCTTAATAACAATGCCAAACAAAAGAAGCAAAGCAAAGCAAACTTAAGAACAAAAAAACTCAAAGCATAAAATGCCATTGCTATAATAACCAATTAAAAAAACAGAATAATCCATTGTTTTTGTCTACAAAAGACCAAAAATTCAATTTTATGCTGAATTTTACACTCATTTTACAGATGTTCATGGGGCTGTGACCAGCTGCTGCATGAAACATGCTATTTTAATTATTATACAGATGTAACTAACATTGCCCATTGCCAAGCTTTCTTTAGTGCATTTCATTTCACATCTTGATGCCAAGAAAAATTATCTTTTTTTTGAGTAAACATTTATCATAAAATCAGGTAAATGACTCTTCTATTTTTGTCTTAGTCTCTAGAAGAGGGTTGAGCAAAGTACAGCCCCTGGATTAAATCTAGTTCACTGTCTGTTTTTGTTCATTGTTACACAGTCATGTCCATTAATTTATGTTTTGCAAATGACTATTTTCATATAAAATGGTAGAGCTGACTAGTTTCCATGGAGTCTATATGACCTACAAGTTCTAAAATATTTATACTCTGGTCCTTTAGAGAAAAAGGTCACTGACCCTTGCCCTAGAAAGTTTAGATTGGCATTTTCCTTTATATTTTCCTTTATATAAGGCCCTGTATTAAATACTGCTGCATATTACTCTGCCTTCCCATTTCTCAAAAGCACAAAAGTGACTTTTTAACCTTTATCCATTTTTTATCTCCTATACTTTACCTTAATTTCTTCTCTTTATTATTATCCTTTCCATATATTTTAGCAATTTTAAATTTACTAGAACATTCAAAAACTGAACCTTCAAAAGCTTCTCAAGTTACTTTTGGAATAAAATGGCATGAAAGCAAAATAAAATAAAAAATGACATCCCATTATATGCTATTTTTGAAAGGTGTTTCAAAGTGCTTTTGCTTTAAATGAAGTTGAATATAAAGAAATAAATGAGTAAGTAAGCAAGAAACTTAAATTGTTCTGTTGCAGTGACTTTAATATTTCATTGTTTTGTTTTGATGAGACACCTCCATATATTTGTTTTTCAACTTTGTAAGGTTTAAAAGCATTAGTTGATTTTTTTTTTTGTTATTATTTGCCCTACAGGTACAGGTCTGTGAATCATCAGGCTTACACCTTTCACAGCATTAGTTGATTATTTTAACAGGAAAAGACTAACACACACACACACAAAAACGATAATTCATTTTAAGCTATATACTTTGTTTCTTGCCAGGACAACGACAATGTATTTACTACTGGGTGAAGTTGAATTCAGATCCAAAATCATTTATCTATTAAAAACGTTAATTACTACCTTTTAAAAGTAAAATCAAAGTTTATTTTTTATTTCTTTATTGACTTTGTGTAGGCAAGTAGAATGAAAATTAATGTTTTCCTATGTTTCTATATAATAAACGGCATTAAATTGGACATTTGTTCTTCATTTCATGAAATGCCACTCAATCATAGAAACAACCATTGTGTGCCTTAAAGAGTGTGTGTATATACATATATATATACATAAAAAATATATATGTATATCTATGTCATTGGAAATGAGTATGGATAAAATCATATTAACTTTCTAATTGAATCTTCTGTTTTATCTAATACACTGTTTTTTTAGCAAATCGCAAGGCTCTCTTTTTCTTTAACTGCTCTCATTCAAAACTTTCATAATATTTCTAAAATTTTATTTCACTTTATAGGTTTCAAAAATACACCAAAGATAATATATAAAGGTCACAATACAAAGAATTCTATCTTGACTTCTAACCAACCCTAGACCATATTAAAGGTTATAAATTCAGTGTCTCTAATTCAATACTAAGAGGACTTTTATATTTTCAATGCCCTTTTGGTTATGAATATATGGCAAGTATTTGGGAAGAAAATATAAATTCCAAGACTTTACTCCAAGTACTTTGATTCAGTTTCCCATGCTACAATTAGGAGGTTAAGTGAGATCATTTATACTGAATTTTCAGTTGAAAAATAAGCCCTTGTTTTAAAGAGAGTCTCTCTCTATGGAATTTGTTATGTTGCTGTTCAAATCCTACTCTTCAGATATATGGTGATATAAAATATACAGCTATGTTACTCTTCCTTTCTGTTTTCTGTCAGATTAAAAAAATATATTTATTTGAGAGAGGGAGAACACAAGCAGAGGGGACAGGTAGAAGGAGAAGCAGACTCCCTGCTGAACAGGGAGCCTGATGGGTGGCTTGATCCCAGGATCCTGGTATCATGACCTGAGCCAAAGGCAGATGCTTAATCAACTGAGCCACCCAAGTGCCCTGTTTTCTGCCAAATTTAAAGGAGATTCTTTTGTATTTTGCCTTCCTGCTGAAAAAAAAATCTGTCATCATGCTTGGGCTGGCTTTTAAGATCTCCTATTAGAAACATTCTGAAACTTATCTGTAGTCTGAGGACTCAGAACCTTGGTATGCCTAATCCAAAGAAAACTGAAATAACAACAAAGACTAAAACTTTCTGGTTGGCTTAATGATATACCATTATAAATATACAGCCAATGACTTTACCAGAACCTTTGTCTTGTCAAAAATATACACAAGATTTCAAGGGACTAGAGAGTCCTAAAAAGACTGGGAGGAGTTGATAGGTATTTGTTGTCATTTTACAAGTACACAGATCTTGTGTGTTTCTTTATTTTTATTTCATTATTTTATTGTATAAGTAAAACAGAATAAATGATAAGGGTTTTCTGGAAACTATTTTAAAGTTTTATAGTTTGAAAGGTGGTTATTCATTTATCTAAATACTATACCAGAGATATACCAATCTCTGATTATATAAAGTTGCTTCAAGTAATGCCCAAGTATTATCAGAAAAGCAGTTTTAATCATGTTTTTAGATTTTTCAGAAGAGTTTAACATTGAACTGAATTGTTTTCCTACAATCCTGACCTAATTGGCTCATTAAAGTTCTTGTTCAAAATCACTGTAATGGGTAAGATTCTTTGTCTTTCAAATTCTTATTTACATTAGATTTCACTGTGGCATCACTAAATAAGAAAAAATAACAAAATAGAGTGGGTGGTTTGATTTTAGGGGAAAAATCTTTAAATGAATCTTTGGTTTGCCTGCTCTTGCTACCTCATTAATCCTAAATGGTGTCAGTCAGTTGAATCTAATAGCTGTGAGTGTTACTTCCATGGTCAGTTCCAAATTATAGTATTGATTAATTGATTGTCTTCTTCCAGTTGTGAATTATATTAGTGCTGGCTCAGGCAGCCTGGCTTAGGGCCAGAGCTTAATTTTCAATGGATGGCAACAAGCAGTTTCACTGTTTCACTGCTGTGGTTAAGTGGATGCTAAGAAAACAAAAAGCTTTGGAAAGACAATTTGACAAAATGGAATGCACTAAATATAAAGAATATTCACTTATTTATAGTCTCTCTTCAACCTAGAGAAACAAGCAGGAAAAGAGTAAGTCAAATATTCATCATTTCTCAACCTCAGACTTCTAAAAGTCTTAAAGCAACTGACTGGAAGATGAGAGTAGGGGGAAAGAATGATGGTCCAGAATGACAATGAGCCAGAATTTGGATCTGCGGAATTAAGTCCATTCAAGAGAGAAGTGTGGTGACTGGTACTTTCAAATCAAGTAGAACTTAAAGTAGATTATGGGTTCCCCTACATCATAGGTATAGCTGTCCAGGGAAGCTTAAAAAGCACCTGCTATATTGTGGCACCACCTGGGGAGCAGTACCATCGTCTTAGAATAATATAAACATTACCAAGTTGAAGACAAAACTAGAGGTGCCTGTTTCTTGTTAACTCTCTGCTTTAATGAGGAACATAAAATGGATGGGTGTGTTTATCATTGATTCTTGTGGAATGGGAAAAGCTAAATGGGGCATTGAGAGGTTAATAACTTTCACAGATCCATAACTTCACGTTTGTTTGCAGCCAGATCAATTCCTTTTTCCTACAAAATCTGAGGGGAAAATTGGTGTGGGATGGAGTGATTCTGATTATAAAATAATATTCACATTAAAATGTATTTATAATCATTATTGGTATTTCTTCTCAATATGAACAAAATTATATTTAATTTCACAGAGAATTAGGAAGAAAACCTTTCTTCCTCAAGAAAAGGAAATGATCATAAAAAATGAGGAAAATGATTCCAAGCATTCTAAATTTGAAAGCTTTAAAATCAATGTTCAGAAAAGTGATAAATGGAAGTTTATAAATGGGGAAAATTGTGAATATGTGAAAAGCAAGGTCAAATATGCTGATGGGAATTAGAATTTTGTGGAAGTAATTGATATCAAAAAGGGGAGAAAGCCTGCAAATACACATGTCAATGAGAAGAAAATTACTCTTCTCTAAGTGGTACTAATTTCAAGATTATTAATGATGGAATATAGATATATATTTCATATATATGAAAATCCTTAATAGAAGCAATGATTTAAGAGCTTATTGGTATATCCTATTTAAACAGCTCATAGAATAAATCTTAAAAATATATAAAGGTATAGGAATTCTTCATGGCTGTTTCAATGATCTGTAACAAAAACAAAGTTAGAGTTGATAAAATAATATAGTCACTTCTTTTTTTTTAAAGATTTTTTTTTTTGACAGAGAGAGAGACTACAAACCAGAAGAGTGGGAGAGGGAAAAGCAGGCTCCCCACTAAGCAGGGAGCCCAATGCAGGGGCTTGATCCCAGGGGATCATGACCTGAGCCGAAGGCAGATGCTTAACCAACTGAACCACCCAGGTGCCCCAATATATTCCCTTCTTAAAAAATATTATCATAGGCTATATTGTTTAATAGATGCTAAAGATACTTGAGTGTAGTGAAAAAATAAACCACATGCCTTTAAAGCAATCTGTTGAGTAGTTAGTAACTCAGGTAACTCACACCATGTATGATACTACAAATCTGGTGTACTAACAACTTGAAAAAAAATAAGTGCATACCTGAGTGGACTTAATTACTTAGGTGGTCTCCTAGAAGACAAAACTATGGTCTTGGCTCCTTTTGGAAAGGATCCAAATATAATTCATCCTGGTGCACTCCTCAACAATTAGCACAGAGACCCTAGAACTAAATGAGTTGTCCATGAATATATTTTTAAAAGAATGAATGCATAAGAATATAGCCTTTCAATCAACTTATTGCCAATGGCAAGAAATAGCATGCTAAGAATATACTAACCTTAAAGAGACATAGCAATAAAGTCATTAATGAGACCTTAGCAAGATTAAAATGCTTGGGATCTAATACTCAAGTATAGCTAGTTTTCCTTCTCCCCCATTCCCCCTTTTCACCTGAATAAATTTGATTAACCCTTAGACTCAGGCATCATTTTCATTCCTGCAGAAATTGTCCCTTACCTATTTGGAGTAGATTAAGCAACCTTATTATGAACTCCTGTGATTCCCATATTTGGGGAATATTTGCATTCTCCTATAATTGTTTATTCAATTGGCTATGTCCTAGATGGACTATGTCTGGCTTATTCCCTTCTATGTTCCCTAAGCATTAGCATAGGTTTTGGCATGTAGATAGCTACTTGGTTTTTCTGGTCTGTATCATTATTTACCCTTCTTTCCTACACCCAACATCTAGTTTGTCTCCAAATCCAGGTAGCTTTACCTTCGAAGCAATGTTTATCCAAAATTCAGCCACTTCTCTCACTCCAAAGCTATAACTTGATCTACCTCTTGCCTGCATAATTGCAATAGCTTCTGTGCTAGTACACTTATCATGGCTCTTGTCTGTTAGTCAGTTCTTAACCCAGAAGCTGAGAGATCCTCTTAAAATATATACCAACCACATTACTTATCTGTTCAAAACCTCAGGGAGATGTCATCTTACTTAGGATACAAGTCAAAGTTCTCACTAGGAGCTACAAAAGTCTTTTCTTTCAATCTTTGCTTGGATGGGGCACTCCAACACAATGGATTTCTCACTACACCTCACTTTAGGTAATCTTCCTCCTTGTGGCCTTTGCTCTTGCTGGTTCCTTTCTCTAGAATGGTCTTCCTCTGTTATCTACAGGACTAACTTTTTACTATCTTGAAAGATTTGCTTAAAAGTCTCTCGCAATTCAAAATTTCTAAAATTTGAATATTTCCCTTACCCGATACTTTAATTTTCCTTTCATGTTTTATTTTCCCTGTTGGTACTAATTCAAAGTCTGATATTCAGCAGGTAGAATGAACTTTTATTCTGCATGGCTGGGTGTCTGTTTGATGAGCTGATGCCCATTTTCACTGGCTATGAAATATTATAAACACCCCTGCTCATCACTTTGTAATACATGTACTCTATATCTATTTCTCTTTAACATCTGCCTCTCCTACCTTAAGGTGTTTTTGTTCAACATTGTATCACCAGCACCTGGAGCACCTAGTCTACTATAGGAACTCTATCTGTATGCACTTATATTAGTTTATCCATGCTTCTGCATTAAAAGGTATTACGAAATGGTGTTATACTTATTTGCTTTTATGTTATCTCCATTTAATTGATTGTGGACTCCTTGAGAACAGCTACCTTTTTTTTAACCTTTATCCATCTCTATCATCTAGTATAATGAATGGTTAATAAATATTTAATGAATAAAAAGAGGATTTTGTTCATAACCACAATTACTCATTTAGATACATAAATTATCATAACTATGCTTTCATTTACTATGTTTACCTACTTTTCATCAAAGTAAAATTATTCATACAAACTTTCATTGGTGCAAATATAACCTTATAAATTATATATTCCCGATGTGTAAATTTATCTGCCTTGAAGATTTTCAATAACATAGATCTTGTGATTGAGGGGAAAACATTATATATACACAATCCTCTCTTGGCATTTCTATGGGTTTAAACAACAGTAATATGAAGATCTTAAGCAAGTTCTAGACAACTGTTTTCAACAGAAGATATTTTATAGATTTCATAATTCCATTCAGTAACTACAAATGATTTCTAATCTTTTAAAATATGATATAAAAATATGATTCTGAGTAAGAAACTCTGGCATAAGATTCAGAAGTTGTTTTTTTATAGTTTGGAATTATTTCATGTGCTCAAGATTTAGATTATTTATTTGACAGAGAGAGAAATTACAAGTAGGCAGAGAGGCAGGCAGAGAGAAAGGAGGAAGCAGGCTCCCTGCTGAGCAGAGAGCCCGATGCGGGCCTCGATCCCAGGACCCTGAGATCATGACCTGAGCCGAAGGCAGAGGCTTTAACCCACTGAGCCACCCAGGCACCCTGTGCTCAAGATTTAAACAAAACATGAGATTAAAAAAATATCTTTAGGTCTGCATCATCACCACAAGAACAATAAAATCTTTGCCAATACATTATATAAGATCATACAAGACATGTTTATCAAATGTACAAAAAATAGTCTTAACAATTCCTATAAATATAGGAATCAAAAAGTTACTGCTTGTTTTGAGAAATACTCTCCTCCCTATGTGAACTTGTTTTGTAACTTGGCTTCCTATTTATTACCCCTGACTGAGGCAACTCTCCCATTTTTTTTTAAGATTTTATTCATTTTTTTCTAGAGAGACAGAGAGAGACAGAAAGACAGAGAGCGAGCAAGCATGAGCAGTGGGAGGGGCTGAGGGAGAAGCAGTCTCCCCGTTGAGCAGGAAGCCTGATGGGGGACTTGACCCCAGGGTTCTGGGATCCTGACCTGAGCTGAAGGGAGATGCTTAACCAACTGAGTCACCCAGGTGCCCCACCTCTCCCAAGTTTAACACAGCTTATCCTAACCACTCTTAACTCTATCCCACTGAATATATAAGAAATTGTTCAGATACTAGCAAAATCTCACATTACTTGGAAATGCAGAGCCAAATGCAATGGGTATAGCTTAGCTCCCAAACTTGGAGATCTCAAAACAAAGAAAACAAAATAACAAAACCATAGCTTTTTAGATATTCTTGAACTTAGTTTCTGGGTGATTCTTTGAGGTTGAGTCTCTAAGCCCTTCTAGTTGGACAGCAGACATCCCACTACCAAGCACCAAAATTTAAAGTTTCAGATACTCTCATTACTATCTGATATTTCATCCCTCATCTATCTATATCCTATAACTAGGAAAACAGTGGAAGTTAATAAAGCAGATAAATATGGATACTTAAGGATTTGACACCTAAGAAGTTTCTCAACATATTAGGTGGTTTGGGTTTTACACTCCACCACCATAACTGAATTTGATTGACATTTTTTAGTTTATTTATTCAGTCATTTATTTCTAGAGAGTGAAATCTACCTTGTATGAACACAATCTTGGATGATTTGATCATTAAAGTTACTCTGAGGAGGAGTTAGAAGTCAACCTCTATTTAAATAGGTGATAGGTATTAAGTACAGTTGTTGTGATGTAGCACTGAGTGTTGTATGTAAGTGATCAATCATTAAATTCTACCCCTGAAACTAATCTTACACTATATGTTAACTAGCTGGAATTTAAATAAAAACCTGAAACATTAAAAAAAGNTCTACCTTGTATGAACACAATCTTGGATGATTTGATCATTAAAGTTACTCTGAGGAGGAGTTAGAAGTCAACCTCTATTTAAATAGGTGATAGGTATTAAGTACAGTTGTTGTGATGTAGCACTGAGTGTTGTATGTAAGTGATCAATCATTAAATTCTACCCCTGAAACTAATCTTACACTATATGTTAACTAGCTGGAATTTAAATAAAAACTTGAGACATTAAAAAAAGTCAACTTCTATACTTAGCTCTATTTGGTTGGACATTTAGAACCATTTAGTCTCTCCTAAAATTTATTTCTTTCTTATCCATTTCTGTTAATTTGGATGTAGCCAGTGATTTCAAACTTGATCACATAACTAAAGCCTGACAGATTTAAAAATACACATATGTTAATGGAATTTGATTCTAGATAATTAGATGGTCAAAATATATCCTTAGTTTGGAGATATATATATATACGCATATAGGATATATATATATCCACCCTTGTTCAAAAGTTTATTTGCAAAGCAAGATTTTCTTTCTTTCTTTTCTTTATTTAATGGAGAAAACTTTATTTTTTAGGAGCAGTTTAAAGTTCAGAGAAAAGGGCACCTGGGCGGCTCAGTGGGTTAAAGCCTCTGCCTTTGGCTCAGGTCATGATCTCAGTGTCCTGGGATCGAGGCCCGCATTGGGCTCTCTGCTCAGCAGGGAGCCTGCTTCCTCCTCTCCCTCTCTCTCGGCCTGCCTCTCTGCCTACCTGTAATCTCTCTCTCTGTGTCAAATAAATAAATAAAACCTTTAAAAAAAAATAAAGTTCAGAGAAAAATTAAGGGGACCTAATTGTTTTTTAGCGTCTCTTTCTAGAAGGAGTTTGATGATTATGACCAAAAGTAGGGTGGGTGATTTACACTTTACACTGATTAATATATAGTATTATCAGGGAGAATGATGTAATTACATAATGTAACTACCTTATAATATTTTTGAAGACTTTATTCATTCNAGTATTATCAGGGAGAATGATGTAATTACATAATGTAACTACCTTATAATATTTTTGAAGACTTTATTTATTTATTTATTTATTTAAGAGTGAGAAAGAGAGCACAGTGGGAGGAGCAGAGGGAGAGGAACAGGCAGACTCTGAGTGCTGAGTGTGGGGCCCGACGACATGGGATTAGATCTCACAACCCTGAGATCATGACCTGAGCCAAAATCAAGAATCACTTTCCTGAGTGAGTCATCCAGGTGCCCCTATAATTAGTTTTATACTGTTTTATTTTTGTGTCATTATAAACGTAAATTAGATTGAAATTCTTTTTTTTTAATCATCATGATTTTCTTGAGCAATTCAAATAATCTAAACTGTCTTTTTTTATTATGGTGATGTTAACAGCAAATTGTTATGTTTAATCCTGTCAATCTTGACTTAAAATGATAAAAATAGCAAACTAATATAAAAATCAACATAAGCTCTATATTAGTCTATGTGAAAAATACCTTTCTTTAAGTTTTGGTTGTTTTAGAAGAGAGATTGAAACTATACAAAAGGTGACTTTAATTTAAAATTCTACAAGCACACTCGGATCAAGAAATAGCAGCCTTCTCACAAAGTGAAGGTAGTCTGTAGATACCATTTGACACATTGTGTTTAATTCTGGGCATCAGCCTGAAATGTGAAACATATTATTGATGTGCTGGGAGAAGGCATCTGACCATGAACATCTGAAACTCATGTCATAGAAAGAATTGTTGAAGGAGCTATGGATATTTTACATAGGAAATAGAAAACAGTGGAAAGAAATAAAGGCAGCTATGTTTTCTATCAATTTAAGAAAGACCTGTCTTGGAATTAGAACTATCCAATAATGAAAATGAGGTTAATCTATAGTTCAAATCACAGACTGGCTGACTGTGTGTCATACGGAAGTTTCCTCTAGAATATGATATTGAGTTAGGTGAACTTCCTTAGTCTTTATGCCCTGAATTTTTTTTTCCATTGAAGGATAATATGGCCCTAAGTGCAGAGTAAAAAACCACCTGAATCACAGATATATTACCAAATATCGTTCTGGTCTTGGGCAGGTCATTTGTCTTCTCTGGCTGTAAATTTGTCATATACAAACATAGCCTGGAGTCTTTAAGCTCTGTATTAGTCCTAACATTCACTGACCATATAAATACAGACATACTGAATCAAGTTCCAAGTCCACTCATGGTAAAGAATCACTGCAATTATAGACTTTTAGAGCTGGAAAGCATTTAGCAGCACCCCCCCCCAAATTCTTAGATTATATATATCACTCTTATAATGACTTGTTAGGAAATAATTTTAATAAGTATTTTAAACACAGTGCATAATATGAAAGTTTTGGTTACTACTCCTGAATACAAAAATATAACTCCCTCAAGCAGAAATGCTCAGAGAACATCCTGCTGAGCTTTCTTCTTTTGACCATACAGTCTGTGTATACAATTAACCTTCCATTAATTAGATTAACTTGTTCTTTACTTGAGATTAGCAAATTAATACTGTAATCAAAAATCTCTAATACAGATCTAAATATGTCCCCCTATGTGTAACCTTGACTACTTCTTTACTAAAAAACCTGCAATCTGGCTCATTTAATGGATGCCTTACTTAGCAAATCTGCCTTATTTCTCCAAAATAGTCCTGGTCAGAACTTTATAAACAATTCTTAGAATCACCTAAAAAAAAACACCTTAGTATTTCTGACTTTCTTAATTGATGCAACTCTAAGAGTTAACTGAATTTCCAGAAGGTGACTTTAATTATGTGAAGGTATTTATAGACATTGGCATTTGTCCTTATACTAAAACATGATACCACATAGCATATAATTAAATGTTATCATTCACAAGAAACCAAATTACACTTGCCAAAATAAGCCAAGCACTTGGCTGTCGAACTCACAATAATATTATGTTCACCCTATATATTTGTGAATTTCCAAATTCAGACAGTTTAACAGTTTCTGGCTAGCATTAGCTTGATCCAATTATGAAGAGTGACAGTGACAATACATGTAGAAAAATGCTCACTTAACAAAATTGGCTAAATTTGGTCAATGAACCCAAGACAAAATATTTTGAAACTTTAATTCAAGAACATTATAGTCATCATTAACAGTATCTTAGAAGGACGCCTCGGTGGCTCAGTCCATTAAGGTTAAGCATCTCCCTTTGGCTCAGATCATGATTCCAGGGTCTTGGAAGTGAGTCCCACATAAGGGTCCTTTCTCAGCAGGGAGCCTGCTTCTCCCTCTGCCTGCCATTCCCCCTGCTTGTGCTCTTGCTCTCCCACAATTAAAGAAATAAAATCTTTAAAAAAATCTTAGATATCCCCTAATGTTCTCAAGCAGTCATTTATTAAGTGTCCATGGTGTCAGGGCACTCTTTTAAACATTGTGAAGAATAGGAAGATGAGTAAGAAGATATAGACCCTCCCTTCAAAAAAATTTCTCATCTAGATACTTAAGGAGGAACTGCCAGGAGTGTGGAAGCCTGATGCTTTTCTATTTAGTTAGATGGTTTTGGTTCTCTCAATTCAAAATAATCTCAAACGTAATGGCAATTGTTGTGTTTGGAGTTCCACCTCGGTTCAAATTCTGATACTATTACTACTACTTGTGTGACACTGGGTAGATACTTACTTTCTCTAGTTCTCAGGTCCCTATCCGAATGTGGAAATAATTCAAGTATAGACCTCAGACGTTTACTATGAAGAACAAATGAGATATGTGTGAGATATGAAATTATTATGCATATCGAAAATAAAGTTTAAATACATTTAAGGGATGAAGAATACATTAAATAAGATATCTGTCTTTCATCCAACAAGATTAAAAAGTTCAATATTTTGTAATATGTTAGAGTTAGTAGCCTGCTTTTAAAACAGATTATTTAAAATTCATAGACTATGGACTACAGAGGGAAAAAGAATTTCTAATATACTGCCCTAAAGCAACACCACTAAGTGAGCTGGTGATCTCAGACAAATGCAGGAGAAGACAATTTGGGAAATTGTGATCAAATATAATACCCTAAATAAAACATTTTGAAGTTTACACAATTATCTGACATAATGCCTTATATATATATATATATATATTTTTTTTTTTTTTGCAATCTGAAGAAGGCAGGGTTAGAAAGAACTAGATAGATTTGTTAAGTGGAAGAAGAGCCTCTTAAAAGATATTAGAAAGAGTAGATATTAATCTGAAAAATACTTTGGACCTGGTTCCAATCACTGTCTTTGGTGGAGTGGAAACACCGTAAAATGTAAAAGTCATAAATTTGCGGTTTGGATTCTTGCTCTAACTCTTATCAGTCGTGAGAGATCTTTGTTCTTTGACCACCAGTTTCTTTATCTGTAATCAGAAGATATGAGGATGGTGTGAAAAGCCCTTTACTTCATGCTTGGCACATCTTAAGAGCCCAGTAAGTAGTACCAATAATATACCAATAATAATAATTGCTATTTTTATTGTCATTTCTTTGATGAGATGAAGATGGTTATACTATTTTGTTTCCATTTATATTCATCTCGAATATATGGGCATGAGATACTGTGTTCTCTGAATCATCTCTCCTGTCTCCAGAAGGTAAACTTCTAAAATTCATTGCATATTTCCACTTTCAAACATGACTATATGTGGCCAGATAAGCTCCTGACATTCCAAGTTTCAATGAAAATAATGATAACATTTACAGATTACCCTATATATCCCCTATTATGTGTCAGGTTCTGTTCTGAAGGATTTTTCATATAAAACTCATTTAATCCTCACAACAGTCTAGGAAGCACATACTATTATTATCTCCATTTTACAGATGAGAAACCTCACACCACACAAGTGAATAATTTGCCTAAGATCAAACAGATAGCAAATAGCAAACCCAGGCAAGTCTAAGTTTAGAACCTGTGCAATTTGCCCCTTATGATAGAATTGATTTGTTCTGAAGAAGCAATATCATTAATGGAGGTATGTTTGAAATATTTTTACTGACACTAGATCAGACAGAGATAGAACTTAAAAGAAAATAGGAACATCATTTGTATCATTAGTTCTATGGGAATAAGTACTTTGGATCCCCTAACAACTGGTTTTTAAACTTACTCTGGAACATGATGTGCTCAGAAAATAGAAACTGATTCTATACAAATTGCTGAACAATAAAGCAGAATGATTAATATCTTGAGAGAGTTATGAACAAAGACACAGGAGTTCAGAAGACAGCATCATTTTGGCTGGGGGTAGTCAGGAAAGCTTTATGGTGAAGGTGAGATGAATCTTAATATATAAAATAGAAACAATGAGGAACTAAAGGGGAAACAGGCTGGGAGCCTGAAATAAATTTACTACCACCTCTACCTCTCTTATTTATTTGTTCAATTCTCATCTAACTTGAATCATATCTTGGTTTCTGAAAGAACTTTGCATGCCTTTTCTGTATATTAATATTCCTTTTTTTCTTAGAAACATAAGAAACATAAACAAAAGGATGAAGTTAACAGAGAATTTGAGAGGTGGTATTCTTTCCTTTAAGCTGGGACCTTAACATTTTTAGGAAAGAAGACTAAACATGCTAAGTAACTTTTAAGTTTTGTAAACTTTATTTACAAAATTTGTATTTAGAAACTTCAACTAAAGTCATTTAGTTTATTTTATAACTCATCACAGGTTTATATAGGATAATAGTTTTAAATGGTAAACCAACAGATCAAATATTTTAGAGAGAGCATAGGAATAATTTATTTCAGAGAATTGTCATTTTGAGATCAGAAACAAAATATTAAGCTGCAATGGGCAAGAAAAATGTACTTGGTAGAAGATTTTATCAAAAAAGTATTATTACAATAGATGAAATATTTATATTAGAGAAAGGATATGTAAGGTAACAAAGTGTTAATAGCAAAAATTTTGTTGCAAAATGCTGAAAACTAGATGTGTCACATTATAACCTGCTCTTGTTTAACAGAGATTAGACATTTAAAATTTTGTTAATCTATCTGCTAATCTGTTTTCTCACTTTATTCCCTCATTAACAATAAATAGTTTCGTAACTTCCAGAAAAAACAAAATAAAGCATGTAGGCGAGACCACTGCCGAGGGCTAATAATTTCATAGCAGCAGCAGCTAAATTGAATCAACATTTAAATCTATAGGCATCTGCTGCTCCAGTTCAAAACTTTAACCCATTGTTAGATTTTCCCACACATTCATTACTAACATCATCCATGATTCAGAACTGAAAAATAAATCCTTCATTGACAGATCATTTCCTAGTTGTTCTATTGTTTTGAGTATAAATTTTACTTATTAAAGACAAAACTGGTTATCCACAGTAAAGAACAATTTAATCTTAACATATTTTGTAAGAGGACTATAAGGTGAGTAGAATACAATGTTTGAATATCCCTTCCATGCATCCATTCCAATCAGCATTTGTTGAGTGCCAACTATATAGCAGGCACTGTATTAGGTATTAGAATCTGAAGAAGAGAAAGACAGGTTAAGATGTTTTGCACACTTACCTTGTATCAGCCACTGTAGGTATTCTCAGACAGTCCCTGGCCTCAAGAGGTTCAAAACCTAGCAAGACAGAAAACAAAAATATTTTAAAAACATATTTCAAACTCTAGATTGTCTTTAAGGTATCATATTTCTGCCATCATCTTTTTTAAAGTGCTTTGAGACAGAGAGGAGAAAAAGCAAGAAGGTAGGTGAGAAGCTGGTATCAATTTTATATGATAAAAATCTTTAATTGAAGTAGTGAAATGCCAAAAATTAACATGGAACTTTCTTTTGTCTATATGCTGTAAAGTAGTGAATATTGACTAATACTGACTCTCCCTTAATATTTTGGATTGCAACTAGCCTGTCTGACATAAAATGGCCAGACTACCTTCTTGCACCTATTTCATCAAGTTTACCAAATGTCTCAGTTTGTTGCTTCCTGAAATTACATGAAACATTTCGAAACTTCCATCCTTTGTTCTTTCCATAAAGATACCACCGCCAAACTAAAGCAAATGGCCGGTTGTCTTATTTACCCTAAGACAGCTAGCACGAAGTTTTCTAAATCTTCTAAGTATTACATTTATGTAAAAGAATCTCAATTATTATTTTTTTGAAATCACGACTCTAAAACATATTAAAAAGTCAATGTATATTGATTTCTCAATGGGATCATTTTATAAATTTTAAAGACTATCTTAATGATTCTTATTTGTTTTCATAATTGCTTCCTTCTGTCTAGATCACTGTCTTCTCAAATCTTTACCATGTGTTCAAATCTTTTTTTTTTTTTAAGATTTTATTTATTTGACACAGAGAGAGAGAGAGCACAAGTAGGCAGAGCAGCAGGCAGAGGGAGAGGGAGAAGCAGGCTCCCCACTGAGCAGGGAGCAGGACATGGGACTCGATCCCAGGACCCTAGGATCATGACCTGAGCCGAAGGCAGCGGCTTAACCAACTGAGCCACCCAGGCGCCCCATGTGTTCAACTTTTATTCCTCCTTCAGTTCCCAAGGAAGTTGTCATGCCACGTGGAAAACATTCTTTGACATCCCGCTCCCTCCAAGTTTTGCTTAGATAGATTTCCTAGACATTCCAGCAGTTCTGTGTACTTCCTTGGTATGTTACATTGTGCCACAGTAACTAGCCAGTTGTTCACCAAACTGTTTCCTTTTACCTCCTGTTACGGAGTCACACTAAATTTTGCAGATAGATATGCCCATGTGACTGAAGTCTTCACAATGGAATACAGCTAGTTATAAATCATGGCAATATCAGATCTGGCCTTAAAACTATCTCATACATGATCCTTCATTCAATGTTCCCTATTCACAGGTAGAATCCCTGAGGATTTACAGGAGGAATGATCCGTAAGACAGAAAAGAGCCTGGTCCTTCAGTCACAGATCTCAGGATTCCCCCTAACCCCCAGTAATAAAGTCTACTGATACTAGAAACTTTACAAAGATGACCACCCATCATCCTACCCTGACTGGGAACATCTATTGTCATTGCAGTTTTGTGTAAATGAGCATTAATTTGCAGTTCTTAATGCCACTAAATTGTCAGGTAGCCTACTCAGACTGTGACTGTTTGATTTGTTTGATCTCTCCCATTAGGTTGTAAACCATAGTACCCTCACAGCAACTGGTTTTGTCATGTTCCAGGCTTTAGGGGAGCTCCTGACACAGTATACAGCACATAATTCTCTCTCTCTCTTTTTTAATAACTTGGATTTTATGATAAAATGTACCATGAAAATTTCATAGGAATCATTACTCTAAATACAGTTATTTCTTTGGTGGGAAATGCAAGGCTTCATTTAGCACAGGCTTCAAAGTACCTTTTGGTTAATACTTTAAAGGTAAAAACTGATTTTGCTTAAGAGTTCAAAGCAAGTGGAAACATCGAAACATTCTTGCAAAACTGCTTTTCTTGGCTTCTATTTGCAGTTTTTCCTACAATGGTGAGAGCATTACAAAACGTTAGTCGAAGTAATGGACTCAAAAGCTCCTTGAGATAGTTGCAGTGACTTGGAACATCCTTCGAATTTCTACTGGGGATTTAATGCCAATGGAGACAAATGAAAGGTAATTTTCTTTCGTTTTCAAAACAATAACCAATCACAGAGCCCAAGACCTTCTGCTCTTCTCAAAGTACAATGAAATAGCTTTTGAAGTTTAGACAAAAATAGAGACATCTGACAAACAATATCAAGTCTCAGTCAGCATGCCTCAATGCATTTATTGCCAACACACATCTCATCCCCACCCCCTTACTCCTCCAGCCAAAAACACTACACGCACTGACTTCTTTTGGACAACCACCTGTTTGAGGCCACTTTCAAAAGGTCTCCTCATAAATCTCACCCATCTGTCTCTGTATTATTATCCTCTTGCTGGTTAAATTTAGTACTGTTTGTCAGAACCTACCTTTCAGACACAAACTTCCTTTACTTTCAGCCTTATTTAAGTAAGGGAAATAAAGAGGAAACAGTTCTCCTTGGTTCTTTTCTGAAGAATTAAGAGAAAGGTTTTTGTTTTGTTTTGTTTTGTTTTGTTTGTTTTTTTCCAAGTCAAGCAACTGCCTTTTAGCCTGAAGGAAAAATCTTCAAGCTCTGTTCAACAGCTCACTTAGATTAATTTTGAATGGCACTTTAAGTCTAGATTTTATGGTAACTTTAATAAATTTATAGTTCATTCACATCAATGTTAATATATAATTTCCCTTGGCAAATCATTTGTCTCTTCAGTGTCTGGCAAACACACATCGGATTTGCCAGGGCAAGTTATTTCTTAAAGTTTCCAAAGACATTAAGACAGCTCTTCTCTTTCTCAGATCATTACAAAACTACCTTTCCTTTCTAAACACAAATATCAACCGAATGGCCCATTGATCTAGGTAGAAGAGACAACAGAAAGATTTAACACCAGACAGAATTCTTTGAGGTCATACTTAATGTTTAAGTCAACTGGACTTCCTACTGTAGTCAAAGTGCAAATTATTAAGAAGTCTCAATTATTTTCCTGAAAATTGAGGAAAATAATGGACTCTCATAAGTAGAACAAAACGAATTTTCAGCAACTGATTTAGCCAAGCAAATGCAATGCAGCTAGCTCATCGACCATGCCTGACGTGTGTGAAAGAGTGGAAGAAACAAAAAGAAACTGTTGCAATGTACAGGATCTCTCATTTCCATGGTTTTTGCCAAAACTCCAACTAATTGTGGCTGAGGAAACTAAGTGCTAAAGTCAGTAACTTTCAAGAGCAGAACCAACTATGGTGAAGTATATTATGGTCTGATACAGTTTTATTGTATACAGATGTGCATGGAAAATGGTTCTGAGAAGTTTTGAAGGTTTCCGTTTACTTTGGTCATAAACCAGTTGTTCCCCACAGAAATAATAAACATCTCATAAGTAGCCTTGCATTTCTCATAGATCCTTTCATTTACGTCAGGAGAATATCATCTTTTATTTTATTTTTTAAATGGAGTTAGCTGGCATTGAATCATGGATATTTTATATACTGACCCATAAAAAATACTTGAGACTTCCTCACTGTAATTTTTCTTTGCTGTATGGCATGGCTTCTGTTATAGTGTGAAAGTTCCAAGTTTCATCACTGACCCATAACTCTAGTATATGTAATAGGAAAATTTTAATTAAAGTACTTCAAGCCTTTAAAAAAAAGGTATTTCAAGAGAAAAGCTGGAATTTAATTGATATGCTATAGTGTGATGCTTTCTAGTACTCTATTTAAATTAGAAAAAAAAATTTACTTCATATGAAGTTTCTTTTGCCACTAACCTTTTTCTAAAACGCCCCCCAAATGATAATTATTAACATGCATGTGTTTTTAAGAAAAGATTCTATATTAGCACAAACAGCTGGGACCCTTTAAAGTAGTTTAAAATTACATATTGAAGAGATTTCATTTAGAGGTTTTCATTCTCTTTTATTCAGAATTGCACATATTTTTCTTTAGTCATTGTTCTCACATTTTCACAGATTTGAGTTCATACTAGACAAACAATGCTAGGTAAACAAACACCCAGGAAAAATAAAATCTGAAATTCCTAAAGGTACCTGACTTGCAAAATTGTCAAATCCTGATTTCATAAGCAGATTATACAGTAGGAAGCCAGTAGTGGTAAGGGCCTCATTTTAAGCTCTGTTTTATCAAATATGTTGGACCCCCTAAGTTACATAACTTTGCTAGTTTCTTTTTTCCTTCCTCCCTCCCTCCCCCTCTGTTTCTCTTTCTCTTTTGTTTTCTTTCTTTTTCTTTTTTCTTTTTATTTACTTATTTCTTTAAAATTTTAATTCCAGGGCGCCTGGGTGGCTCAGTGGGTTAAAGCCTCTGCTTTCAGCTCAGGTCATGATCCCAGGGTCCTGGGATCGAGGCCCGCATCAGGCTCTCTGTTCAGCAGGGAGCCTGCTTCCTCCTCTCTCTCTGCCTGCCTCTCTGCCTACTTGTAGTCTCTCTGTCTCTGTCATATAAATAAATAAAATCTTAAAAAAAAATTTAATTCCAGTGTAATTAACACAGTGTTATATTAGTTTCAAGTGTTCAATACAGTGATTCAGCAATTCCATATATTACTCAGTGCTCATCAAGATAAGTGTACCCCTTCACCTATTTCGCTGACACCCCCACCCACCTCCTCTCCTCTGGTAACCATCGCTTGTTCTCTACAGTTAAAAGACCATTTTTTGGTTTGCCTTTTTTTTTTCTTTATGTTTCATTTTTTTAAATCTCCAAATAAGTGAATCATGCAGTATTTATCTTTCTCTGATTTATTTCACTTAACATTATAGTCTCTAGATCCATCCATGTTGTTGCAAATGGCAAGATTTCATTCTTTTCTATGATTAACATTCCATTTTATATATATATATATATGTTCCTATATATATAATCTATATATCTATATGTCTATATATCTATATCTATATCTATATCTATATACATTCATCTCAAATGGACAGTTGGGGGGCTTCCATAATTTAGCCATGATAAATAGTAAAGATAGGGGTGCTTGTGTCCCTTTGAATTAGTGTTTTTGTATTCTTTGGGTAAATACCCAGAAGTGTAGTTACTGGATCATAGGGTACAGCTATTTTTAACTTTTTGAGGAAGCTCCCTAGTGTTTTCCACAGTGGCTGATGCAGTTTGCATTCCCACCAATAGTGCATGAGGATTCCTTTTTCTCCACAAGCTCGCCAACACCTGGTTTCTTATGTTTTTCATTTTAGGCGTTCTGACAGGTATGAGGCCATATCTCATTGTAGTATTGATTTGCATCCCCTAATAATGAGTGATGAGGAACATCTTTTCATGAATATGTTGGCCATCTGGAAGAACTCTTTGGAAAAATATCTGTTCCTGTCTTTGTCCCATGTTTAAATTGGGTTATTTATTTTTGGGGTATTGAGTTGTATGTGTTCTTTACATATTTTGGATGCTAGCCTTTTATCAGATAGGCCATTTGCAAAAATCTTCTTTCATTCAGTAGATTGTCTTTTACTTTTGTTGATTGTTTCCTTTGTTGTGCAGAAGGTTTTTATTTTGATGCAGTCCCAAGAGTTTCTTTTTGCTTTTGTTTCCCTGGTCTCAGAAGATATATCTAGAAAGATGTTATGGCTCATGTCAGAGAAATTATTTCCTGTGCTCTCTTCTAGGAGTTTTATGTTTTCAGGTTTCACATTTAGATCCTTAATCCTTTTTGAATTCTGTGTATGGTATAAGACAGTGGCTCCATTTCCTTCTTTTGCATAAAGCTGTTGAGCTTTCTCAATACCATTTTTGAAGAGACTGTCTTTTTCCCATTGCATATTCTTTCCTGCTTTTGTTGAAGATAAATTGACCATTTAATTGTGGGTTTATTTTGGGGCTTTTATTCTGTTCCATTGATCTTTGTGTCTATAAACACATTATCATCTACCTATCTATACACCCACACATCACAACCACACAATCAGTTGTGTCTTGCATCACTAAGTGAAGAGATTTTTGTTTTGTTTTGTTTTGGATTGTGTGTGTGTTTCTACATGGTCCTTAAAAAGAAACAACAAAAAAACCCCAGAATTTCTTGTAAGGTCCAAGAACTTTTACAACATTTTTTAAAGTCTAAGTACAGTATGCTTATAGCAAAGTTCAATAACAATGAATCATACAAAAGTAAACATTAGGATAACCATTATTTAGGTCAAAATATAGAATATTTGTAGTGCCACATCAACTCCATGCTCCTTCCCAATCCAATTTCTACCCCCTCATCAACGTTAAAAATCACCTTGATTTCTAACCCTATAGTTTAGAGCTGCCTTGAACATTCTATCAGTGTAATCATATATTACATTTTACTTCTTTTCTTAACATTATGATTATTGATTTCATTCATATTGCCATTTGTCAAATATCATTTGAATATATCACACTTTATATATCTGTTCTATAGCTGATAGGTATTGGGTCACTTCCAGTTTAGAACAATTACAATTGATGTTGCAATAAACATCCTCGTGGATATTTCTTGGTACACATGTTCTACATAATGAGGAGTAGAATTGCTGAATCATCTGGTATGCATATGTTCAACTTCAGTAGATAATGTCAAACTGTTTTCCAAAGTGGTTGTAGCAATTATACTCCCCCCCCTCAAAAAAATATATACATATATACACCTATTGTATCACATCTTGACCAATACTTGCTGGGGTATTTGCTTTGAAAATCTCGGTTAGACCAGTGAAAAAGAAGCCAAGGAATACCCTGGCAAAGAAAAGTCTCCTGATCTGGGGTTAAGTGGACTGGTGGGAGAACAATGGCTACGCTGCAAATGATGAAGTTCTGTTCACTCATTATTATTTATTTACCTCTAACGAAAGGTTTGTCTGTAGAATTCCAGTCAGGTCCTATGCCTTTAAATAGGCAAAACAGGACCTTCACAACCAAGGATTTTCCCCAGAAGTAGGAGGATCCATGAAGGACTGAGGAGTCGAATACAGAGCATGTTATTCTGCCAAATTTTGAGGATGCAAACCAACCCAGAACCAGAATTTCACTGAAGAATAAATTGTGTGTGTGTGCACGTGTGCGTGTGCGCGCGCGTGCGTGTGTGTGCACGTGTGCGTGCGCGCGCGCGCGTGTNAGAACCAGAATTTCACTGAAGAATAAATTGTGTGTGTGTGCACGTGTGCGTGTGCGCGCGCGCGCGTGTGTGTGTGCACGTGTGCGTGCGCGCGCGCGCGTGTGTGTGTGTTTGTGTAGGGGAAGACCAGAGTCTTTTCACAAGCAAATATATAAATCCAACACATAAAATAGGAAGAATGTCTTTGTAAATGAGAATCATTAGAAATATCTAGGATGGTAGATCAATGATGAGAAATGTCACAAGAGAAGTTTGCCATGAAGAGCAACTTCATACCAATCTATTTTAAACTACATCTTATTATACTTTTTGTGATCAGTTCTGAACATATTGTGTTTCATAAGGGATGAGGATGCAATTTTCAGATATGAGAATTTCCCATAGGTATTTACTGAACTGTTTTAGTAAGTGACTGTTTTACAAGGTAATTATTTTATAATTATCCTATAGAAGGTGCTTTGAAAAAAAAAATACCCTCTAGAGCCAGGAATAATCATAGAATCTTACAGCTGAAAAAGGTCTTGGGCAACATCTAATTAAACTTTCTCATTTCACAGACGAGGAAGTCTGGGCGCACGGTTGCCCAGTTACTTGATTAGGCTAAGGCAGTAGTTAACTGCAGATTCAGAAGAATCAGGACTTTTGACCTGAAAGATAATCATCATAAATTCATTTTATTAAAGAAACATTGAAAAAATTCTTTCTTGAATTTTTTTTGGCTTATGTGTACACATCTATCAGAACTCATCAAATTTCATCTGCTCTGAGAAGTCCTCTCTGATTGCTTCAAGTCTGCCTTAAATGCCTCTACTATGTCTCAAATGACATTTTAAAATTATTCTTACTTTTCAATTATCTGTATACTTATCTCTTTGTCCACTATGTTAAGAAACCAGAAGGTAGACCAGCTGTTTTTTCTGCTCTTTGTCCTTAGCATTTTGCATAAGCCTAGTATCCAAGAGTATTCTGTAAATATTTGTGGAATGAGTTAAATGTATCAAAATTTGGAGCACCTGGGTAGCTCAGTGGGTTAAGCCTCTGCCTTTGGCTCAGGTCATGATCTCAGGGTCCTGGGATCGAGGCCCGCATTGGGCTCTCTGCTCAGTAGGGAGCCTGCTTCCTCCTCTCTCTCTGCCTGCCTCTCTGCCTACTTGTGATCTCTCTCTCTCTCTGTCATATAAATAAGTAAAATCTTTAAAAAAATGTATCAAAATTTAGCCCGTAATCACTTTGGTGTGTATTTAATTATGTAGAGGTGAAATATATAACTTTACTCATTATGTTAGTTTTTTGGACTGTTCATTGATATTTCTGTTCCTCTTCTTTTTAGGCACATGGTGGAAATGTACTTCCTTGTGCCCTTAAAATTAGTGTGTTCCTGCTATTTGAGCACAAGTAACACATGCCACTTCCATATAGAAGCCTTTAACGGTCAGTATCAATTTGTTACCCGCCCCCCTCCAGCCTCAATGATCTTGGAGAATCACTGAGTGAGGACAACTTAAGAAGATTCCTTAACCAATCTATGATAGACATGCACTATGACTGACAAATAAAACTGTATTTTACTTTCTTTTTTTAAAAGATTTTATTTTTATTTATTTGACAGAGAGAGATCACAAGTAGGCAGAGAGGCAGGCAGAGAGAGGAGGAAGCGGGCTCTCTGCCGAGCAGAGAGCCTGATGCAGGCCTCAATACCAGGACCCAGAGATCATGACCTGAGCCGAAGGCAAAGGCTTAACCCACTGAGCCACCCAGGTGCCCCATGTATTTTTCTTTCTACTTTACTTATGGTAAAGTCCCCGTGACTTTAGAGTTGTTACTGCAGTATAACCTAGCATATCCTCACTTATTGTAATGGGATGAGATTTGGGGGACTCTGGGAGAGAATGAGCCTTTTTTTTTTTTTTTTTTGTATGTGGGAGGAACATGAACCATTGGAGGCCAAAGGGTGGACTGTAGGAGAGGGCTTCTAAAATGGATCTCAAAAATCTCCCTCTCCTGGCATTTATGTATTTGTGTAAATTACCTCTCCTTGAGTGTGTGTTAGACTTAGTGACTTACTTCTAACAAGAAGGATACTGCAAAAGTATGGGATGTTGCTTATGAAATTAGATTTTAAAAAGTTCTGTGGCTTCCCTCACACTCATCATTTCTCACTCTCTCTTGTAGAGTATTTGGTCTGGGGAAAACCAGGTGCCATTTGGTAAGGACCTCTTGAAAGACCATATGGCAAGGAATCAATGACATTGACTTTTATCAAAGAGTACCCGAGGTTTGTCACCAGTCTACGAATGAGCTTGAAAGTCCATCTTCTTCCATTTAGGTCTTGAAATGACCTCAGCCTTGCCTACCTTAATTTTAGCCTCATGAGAGACATGAGCCTTAGGCACCCAGTTAGTTACACTACCTTTATCCATGACCCACGGAAACTATGAGATAATAAAAAGTTGGTATTTCAACTACTATGTTTTAGTACAATTTATTACAGAACAATGAACAATGAACACAATTTGTATTTCCCTACCTAAATATACAGAGGAATTGGGCAAACACATTTAACATTATGTCAGAGATGCCAGATGATAAACATATCTAAAGTTGAAATCTATGTTTAAATTCTTTATTTATTGCAGCATTAGAATATGGTTATACTTTACTAGTGAATATATAAACCCAAAGCCATATAAGAATCAAATTCATACTTGAGTCATTTGAACCAGTTTTTATATCAAAGATACATAGATGTGAGCAAGGATTTCTAAATGTAAATAAGGTATAATTAGACACATAATATTCATTAACATTTAGGATAGTAGGAATTTAGATATTTGACCTATCTGATTTCTATGGATAACAGAAAATTTAATTTGCACATTAAGGAGAAACATGGGTTATGTTAGACCATTTGCATGTTGCCCCAATATAAGCTGACTTCTACTTAAATAGCTAACCCAATTCTTATACTGCTTCTAAAAAATTTATCAAAATGTGATCAAAAGAGTGCAGGGACACTGTGAGACTAGGACTTTCAGGCTACTTTGAATCATCTGAATTTAAAAATGAGAGCATGACACCTATATTTTTCCCATTGCAGTTAATATCAGGAATCCAGGACAATGTCTATATAGTAAGCCAGAGAGTTAATGTTAAAGTCTATATAACAAAGAAGAAGAAACACCATAAGAAAAAAAAATTACAAAGTATTTTGGAGAGAGCAAGAGTGTAGTTCTTATATAAAAGAATATAAGTTGTATGCTGAAAAACCTTCCCCTGGCAATCCTAGGACAATACAGTACAGCTTGAGCCTCAAAGGAGGGACACTGCTTAGGTATTAGCCTAATAAGAAATTTGAAAGACAGATATCCTATTTATGAAAAGGCTTTTCATAGGTGAATACAATTGTTTTCACATGTTTGAAGTCGACCCTGTTTCAATCCCACCAGGAATTCCTGATGAATACTGCATTTTCTGTGGAAGCAACAATTCATAATTTCTCTTTATTCTTGTTTGTTACTACAAAAGACTTAGTCTCAGGGGCTTTGATTAAAATGATGAGACAAAGAATAAAACAAACAGAAAGTCTGTTAAATGTCTGCCTGAAACCAGAGCTACACCACTTAATATGAAAGACTCTTCTAAACCAATAATGAAATAATCATCCTTTTTGCAAGACAGATAAGAAAATGAAGGCTAGATGTAGATTTGGGGAAACTAATTTACACTGGAGGAGGGAGAAAGGGGAAGAAGAGCAGCTACAGAAAATCAACTGTTAATAAATATCGGAGACCACAGAGAATTCACAAGATAAGCTGCAGCCTGGGTTCCTCCAGCTAGAACATGGCAATCACTTCCCTGAGAAGAGAAGCTGATAAGGCCCCTCCTCTCCAACAGGCAATCATTTTGCATTTCATATTATTTGAAAAGAGCCTGATTATTTCTCTTTGAATGAAACCAGATTGATTCACATTTACCTGTCAACAGAATGTTCTATTCCTGTTTTGCCTATTTAAAGGCATATGACCTGACTGGAATTCTACAGACAAACCTTTCGTTAGAGGTAAATAAATAATAATGAGTGAACAGCTCATGGTTTTTATCACTTTTTTGCCAAATCACTTTTAGTGCCAAATTATGCTAAATTAAAATCCACAGCCTGATAAATATGACTGATATGTGCAATAATGGATTGAGGTAACAAATATTGGCTTGATTCAAGGTCAGATATAATCTTTAAAAATCATCTCCAAAGAGGAAATCCACACATAAAAATGATAATTATGTTATTTGAACTTTAGTTTAAAAGGGGAACAATGCAACATATAATCTTTTCTGGTAACTTGTATAAACATTTAAATATTGCTCTATCAAATAGCGGCAGACAAAAGGCTTGTGTAAGACAAAAAGGCAGAAAGTAGCTGGTCAATTGACTCATATGGCTTTGAATTCACTTATTGAAGTTGGGTGTTGAGATTCAGAGCCACAGTGGGACAGTAGTTCTAAAAGCATTTGTGTAGTACTCCCCAAAGTTACACATATATTACCTATTATTGAAGGAGGAGAAGAAACAGAATGCTTCATGGGATATCCCAAAGCATGGGGTCTAGTATGGGTTCTTGAGCTTATCAAATAGGGGTCTTTAGTAAATCAATGAAACTTTTTTAGTCTTTGTTTTCTCATTCTACCAAATGAAAGAGTTAAATAATAGTCTCAAGGACCAATTTGACCACATGAACCCTATGCATCATAATCTTATTAGATAACATAATTTAGATGTAGTGTCTATATATGTATATTTGTCTTTATACATATGCATGTTTATATAGATTTATCCAATAATCAGATCTTTAGGGTGGCCTGGAGATAGCACTCAAAGTTACGGAAACTTTACCCTAAGACTGAGATAAAGAAAAATAGCTTACACTGAAGTTCAATTTCACAGTGTTATTCAAGTAATTCACAGAGAAAGTTTAGTTTAAAATTCAGTTTTGCAAAGTGAATCAGAATAGTCTCTGTGTAAAGTGACAGACCGATACTTTGGAACATGGAAGATGCTTTGGATGATAGGAGCTCAGGGTCCATTATCAACAGAACATCAAGTTTACCTAATTGAAGACAAATATTCCTGTGGAGCCAATGGAAAAGCGTTTTTCGAGAAGATTACATAAGCTTTATGTTAGGCTCTGTTTCAGTATGTTTCTCATGTGGGTTGATATTAACATATGAACTTTTGCAGTTTTTGGATTTTTCATTAAAATATTGATTTTTTTCCTTAATTCATCATACAACTTAAGATCATTTTTTCTGAATGGAGGACTTACGTCTTTCAAAGAGCCTGTAGTATCATTGCTTTTAGCCAGATATTAAGTTTTCCTGAGTCATCAACAATATTTAAATGCCAATCCTTGACCCCCCCCAAAAAAAAAGAAGAAAAGAAAAAGAAAATTGGGGCGCCTGGGTGGCTCAGTGGGTTGGAGCCTCTGCTTTCGGCTCAGGTCATGATCTCAGGGTCCTGGGATCGAGGCCCGCATCGGGCTCTCTGCTCAGCAGGGAGCCTGCTTCCTCCTCTCCCTGTCTCTCTGCCTGCCTCTCTGCCTACTTGTAATCTCTCTCTCTGTGTCAAATAAATAAATAAAATCTTTATAAAAAAAAAAAGAAAAAGAAAATTGTGTACACAAAGATAATTTTAAGAAGCATACAGGAACTGTAAATTTTTTTTATAATACTGAGGAACTGAAACAGGTAGAGACTGTCAAGGCTAAAAAGAACATTTACCTAAAAAGTAGTGCTGGAGACAGGGCTGTGTATAGGGTATAATTTCATCATGAACAGTTAAATGTAAATAGTCCATAAATTCACATTTAAATATTCCATAAATCCCATATTTAGAAAATATAAGAAAACTATTATGAACATTCTGAAATTTCCTTTTATTATGAAATTATTTGTAGGAAATTATAAGAAAATAGACGATATAGTTAGGGAGATAGTTCACTGGACTGAAAGGTGGGGAAGCCGAGAGTCTAGCCCATGTTTGGCCATTTGCTAGTAATGTGACTTTGGGTGAGGACTTAACATATCTGAACTTCCACATTCTCATGTGAAAAATAAGATAATGGTCTACCTTTAAGTATACACACACACACACACACACACACACACAGCTTTAAGTGTGTATATATATGTGTATATATGTACAAATGTATATATATGTATAAATGTATATATGTATATATATATGTGTATATATATGTATATATATGTATACCCAGTGCTCATCATGACTAGTACATTCCTTAATCCCCATCGCCTATTTAACCCATCCCCCTGCTACCCTCCCTTCTGGTAACCATCACTTTGTTCTCTACAATTAAGAGTCTATTTCTTAATTTCCCCCCTCTCTTTTTTTTTTTCCTTTGCATGGTTGCATGTTTCTTAAATTTCACATATGAATGAAATCATGGTATTTGTCTTTCTCTGACTGATTTATTTCACTTAGGATTACACTCTCTAGCTCCATCCATGCCATTACAATGGCAAGATTTCATTCTTTTTAATGGCTGAATAATATTTTCTTACATATATACTCATAAATATATACATACACATATATGATATATAGGGGTGTGTGTATGTGTGTATGTATATATATACACACATCCATCAATTAATGGATTTTTGGACTGCTTCCATATCTTGGCTATTGTAAATAATGCTGCAATGAACATGTTTTTGTATTCTTTGGGCAAATACCGAGAAGTGCTATTTTTAACTTTTTGAGGAACTTCCATAGTGTTTTCCACTGTGGCTGATGCAGCTTGCACTCCCACCAACAATGCATGAGGATTCCTTTTTCTCCACAAGCTCGCCAACACCTGATGTTTCTTACGTTTTTCATTTTAGGCATTCTGACAGGTATGAGGCCATATCTCATTGTAGTATTGATTTGCATCCCCTAATAATGAGTGATGAGGAACATCTTTTCAAGTGTAGGTTGACCATCTGGAAAAACTCTTTGGAAAAATATCTGTTCCTGTCTTTGTCCCATGTTTAAATTGGGTTATTTATTTTTTGGGTGTTGAGTTGTATGTGTTCTTTGCATATTTTGGATGCTAGCCTTTTATCAGATAGGCCATTTGCAAAAATCTTCTTTCATTCAGTAGATTGTCTTTTACTTTTGTTGATTGTTTCCTTTGTTGTGCAGAAGGTATTTATTTATTTATTTATTTATTTATTTATTTATTTATTTATTTATTCAGAAGGTTTTTATTTTGATGCAGTCCCAAGAGTTTCTTTTTGCTTTTGTTTCCCTGGTCTCAGAAGATATATCTAGAAAGATATATTATGGCTCATGTCAGTGAAATTATTTCCTGTGCTCTCTTCTAGGAGTTTTATGTTTTCAGGTTTCACATTTAGATCTTTAATCCTTTTTTAATTCTTTGTATGATGTAAGACAGTGGCTCCATTTCCTTCTTTTGCATAAAGCTGTTGAGTTTTCCCAACATCATTTTTGAAGAGACTGTCTTTTTCCCATTGCATATTCTTTCCTGCTTTGTTGAAGATAAATTGACCATATAATTGTGGCTTTGTTTCTGGATTTTCATTCTGTGTTATTCATCTATATTTCTAGTTTTCTGGCAGTACCATACAGTTTTGATTAGTACAACTTTGTAATATACCTTGAAGTCTGGAGTTGTGACAACTTTCAGCTTTCTTCTTCTTCAAGATTGTTTTCACTATTCAGGGTTCCATAAAAATTTTATGATTTACTTCTGTGAAAAATGTTGCTGGTATTTTGATACAAATTACATTAAATGTGTAGATTACTTTGGGCTATATAGACATTTTAACAATAGTTGTTCTCCCAATCTGTGAGCATAGAATGCCTTTCCATTTGTGTCATGTTCAATTAGTTTCATCAATGTTCGTAGTTCTCAGAGTACAGGTCTTTCACTTCTTTGGTTAAGATTATTCCTAGGTACCTTACTATTTTTGGTGCAATTGTAAATGGGATTATTTTCTTAATTTCTCTTTCTGCTGCTTTATTGTTGGTGAATGGAAATGAAACAGATTTCTGTACATTGATTTTGTATTCTGCAACTCTACTGAGTTAATTTTTAAGTTCTAGCAGTCTTTTGGTGTAGTCTTTTGGGTTTTCCATATATAGTATCAAGTCATCTGCAAATAGTGGAAGTTTCACTTCCTCCTCACCAACTTGGTTGCTCTTTCTTTCTTTCTTTCTTTTTTTTTTTTTAAAGATTTTTATTTATTTATTTGACACAGAGAGAGAGAGATTACAAGTAGGCAGATAGGCAGGCAGAGAGAGAGAGAGGAGGAAGCAGGCTCCCTGCTTGAGCAGGGAGCCCGATGCGGGCCTCGATCCCAGGACCCTGAGATCATGACCTGAGCCGAAGGCAGAGGCTTTAACCCACTGAGCCACCCAGGCGCCCTCTTTATTTATTTCTGTTGTCTGATCACTGTGGCTAGGACTTCCAGTACTATGTAGAATTAAAGTGGTGAAAGTGGACATCCTTGCCTTATTCTTGACCTTAGGGGAAAGATTTCAGTTTTTCGTCTTTGAGTATGATGTTAGCTGTTTTTTGTTTTGTTATTGTGTTTGGTTTTGTTTTTGGGGGTGATCTGTTTTTGTTTTTGCATATATGGCCTTTATTATATTGAGGTATGTTCCCTCTAAACTTACTTTGTTGAGGGTTTTTATGAATGGATACTGTACTTTGCCATATACTTTTTCTGGTTCTTACCTTTTCTCTTATTAATGTTATGTGTCATGTTGATTGAGTTAGGAATGTTGAAACACATTTGCAAACCAGGTGTAAATCCTACTTAATCATGGGAAATGATTTTTTTAAGGTATTGTTGGATTCAATTTGATAATATTTTGTTGACAATCTTTGAAGTTATGTTCATCAGGGATGTTGACCTGTAGTTCTGTTGCTTTTAACGGCATCTTCATCTGGTTTTGGAATCAGGGTAATGTTGGCCTCATAGAACAAATTTGGAAGGTTTTCTTCCCTTTCTATTTTCTGGAATAGCTTGAGAAGATTAGGTATTAACTTTTCTTCAAGTGCTTTGTAAAATTTGTCTGTGAAACCATCTGGTCTTGGACTTTTGCTTGTTGGGAGTTTTTTGATTTCTGATTCAGTTTCTTTGCTGGTTATTGTTCAGAACAATAATTTTCTATTTGTTATTGTTTCAGTTTTGGTAGTTTATATATTTCTAGGAATATATCCATTTTTTTACGTTGTCCAATTGGCTGACATTTAGTTTTTCATAATAATCTCTATTATCATTATTTCTATTTCTGTGTTTCTGGTTGTTAATTCTCTTCTCTCATTTGTGATTTTATTTATTTGAATCCTCTCTCTTTTTTCCTTGATAAGTCTGGTTAGAAATTTATTAATGTTGCTGATTGTTTCAACCACCCAGCTCCTGGTTTCATTGATTTGTTCTATTGGATTTTTGTTGTTTATTTTTATATCATTTATTTCTGCTCTAATCTTTATTATTTCCTTTTTTCTGCTGGTTTTGTTTTGTTTGTCATTCTTTTTGTGGATCCTCTAGGTGTTATGTTGTTTATTTGAGATTTTTCTTGCTTTTTGGGATAGGCCTGTATTGCTATATCCTTCTCTCTTAGGACTGCCTTTGCTGCATCCCAAAGGTTTTGGACCATTGTGTTTTCAATTTCATTGGTTTCCATGTACTTTTAATTTCTTCTTTGATTTCCCGATTGACCCATTCATTATTTAGTAGTATGTTATTTAACATCCATGCATTTGTGGTCTATCCAGATATTTTTTCTTGTGGTTGGCTTCTAGTTTCATAGCATTGTTGTCAGAAAAGATGCATGGTGTGTATGATCTCAAACTTCTTGAATTTATTGAATATTATTTGTTGGCTAATATGTGATCTATTTTGGAGAATGTTTCATGTGGACTTAAAAAGAATGTGTATTCTGATATTTTTGAAAGGAATGTTCTGAATATAACTGCTAAATCCATCTGGTCCAGCTTGTCATTCAAAGCATTGTTTCCTTGTTGATTTGCTGTTTAGATTATCTATCCATTGATGAACGTGGGGTGTTAAAGTCCTTTACTGTCATTATTATCAATTAATTCCTTTGTGTTTGTTATTAATTGTTTTATGTATTTGTGTGCTCCTATGGAGGGTGGATATTATTTACATTTGTTATATCTTCTTGTTGGGTTGTCACTTTTATTATGATGTAGTGTCCTTCCTTGCATCTTGTTACAGTCTTTGTTGTATTTATTTATTTATTTTGTTTTGTTTTGTTTTAAAGTCTAGTTTGTCTGATATATTGTTAATCTGGCTTTCTTTTGACATCCATTTGCATGAAAGATTTTTTTTCACCCCCTCACTTTCAATATGCAGGAGACTTTAGGAGTCTCTTGTGTGCAGCATATAGATGGGTCTTGTTTTTTTTTAGCCATTCTGTCACCTTATGTCTTTTTATTGGTGTATTTAGTACATTTATATTAAGCGTAATTATTGATAGATATGCATTTGTTGTCATTTTATTATTTGTTCTGTGGCTGTTTCTGAAGATTTTCTCTTATCCTTTCTTGTCTTTCTCTTCAAGTTATGCTGATTTTCTTTAGTGATAAAATTGGATTTATTTCTCTGTATTCTTTGCATATTTATTAGTGGTTTTTATATATGGCTACCATTAGGTTTGTATACATCCTTTTATGCATATAGCAGTCTATATTAAGTTGATGGTCACAAATGTTTACACCCATTCTTTATTCTTCTCCTCCCCACATTTTCCTAAAATGTAACATAAAATGTAACATGTAAAATAATTTACAAATAATTTTATTATGTAAAATGTAATATAACATGTTGTTTTATTTTATATCTTTTGATTTTGTGAGTTCCTTATCTGAAATTTTTTACAGAAATATTCATTTTTACTGCTTTTGTGTTTCCTACCTCTATATTGTCACTTTTGATTTCTCTTTTCCATTCAAGAGTTCTGGTTTAATATTTCTTGCAAAGTTGGTTTAGTGGTTGTAAACTCCTTTAGTTTGTTTGTCTGGGAGACTCTTTATCTCATTTTCTATTCTGAATGGCAGCCTTGTTGCATAAAGTATTCTTGGCTGCAGAATTTCACGTACAGCTCTGAATATATCATGCCATTCTCTTCTGTCTTGCAAAGTTTGTGTTGAGAAAGCTTTTGCTAGACTCATGGGTTTTCCCTTGTAAGGTACTCTCCTCTTTTTGTCTTGCTCCCTTTATATTTTTATCACTATATTTTGCAGATTTAATTGCAATGTATCTTCTTGTGGTTCTGCTTTTGTTGATTTTGATGGTAGTCCTCTGTGCACTCTGGATATCCGTTTCCTTCCTCAGAGTAGAGAAGTTTTCAGCTATTATTAGATGTCCATCAACAGATGAATGGATAAAGAAGATGTGGTATATATATACAATGGAATACTATGCAGCTATCAAAAGAAACGAAATCTTGCCATTTGCAACGACATGGATAGAACTAGAGGGTATTATGCTGAGCGAAATAAGTCAATCAGAGAAAGACAATTATCATATGATCTCTCTGATATGAGGAACTTGAGGGGCAGGGTGGGGATTGTGGGGGGTAGGGAGGGAAGAATAATGAAACAAAATGGGATGGGGAAGGAGACAAACCATAAGAGACTCCTAATCTCACAAAACAAACTAAGGGTTACTGGGGGGTGGGAGGATAGGGAGAGGGTGGATGGGTTATGGACATAGGGGAGGGTTTGTGCTATGGCGAGAGCTGTGAAAGGTGTAAGCCTGATGATTCACAGAACTGTACCCCTGGGGCAAATATAATAAAATAAAAAAATAAATATGTTATCAGGAATATAACTTATATCTGTTTCATTTAGATCTCTGGTTGTGACCCTGTCCTGTTCTTTCATTTAGGATGATTTTCTCTGTCTCCTCATTTTATCCACCTCTCTGTTTCTGTTTCTATGTATTAAGAAAGTCAGCCATGTCTTCTGGTCTTGAAAGTAGTGACTTTATGAAGGAGGGGGTCTGGACTACCCTGCAGTGCAATGTTCCCTGTTCACCAGAACCTGACATTTCAGGAGAGTATCCTATGTGTGTTGCTTACCCCTTGCTGTTGTGTCTGAGTCACTTTTTCTTTCAGTTTAGTAATCTGCACTGCCTCTTTGCCTGTTGTGGGCTGTGCTTGCTCTCTGTAGTATTAGCAGGACCCAGATAGGCCAGCTCTGAGGGGGAATGTCCACCAAAAAACTTTTGAGCAGGGCTGTGTTAGAAAAATTCATGTTGGGCTACTAGTCCTATGCTGGGTGTTGCGTGTCAAGACAGCTGGGAGCATGAGCCTAGACGCAGCAAAGGTTGGTGCCCGTGTGCTCAGTGGCTGGTTGTGGTGCACACATGGCTTTAACAAAATTTTCCCTGAGCCCAGGTTGACAGGCGTGGTGTCAGTGTGTCCTCAGGAGAAATTGTGTGTATGGCTCACTACTAGCAGGCTAGGTCGCAAGTCTCTGTGCAGCCTTGCCTCCTTCAGATGGCTCTGTGTTTATGCCGGGGCTTGGGGGAGGAACATGGTGGCTGCAGCTCCCTCATTTTTGGAGAAGTCCCCCAGCACACTCCAAAATCAGTAATAAGAGATGTCTTCCCATTGATCCTCCTGCATTGTGTAAGCTGCCACTTTTATATTGCCTTTGCACACAGGATGCTGTTCCTTTAAGGGAAGGCACCCAGTTATCAGTGACCCACCAGGCTCAACCAGTCCTGAGTGAGTTGACTTTTAAAGCTCTAGGCTCAAAGTCCCAATGGTTATACAAACTCATGGAATTCAGCCCCTCTAGTTTTCAAAGCTAAAATTCATGGGAATTAGTTTTTCTTGTGTGAGCTCCCTGGTAAATGCCTGCTTCTCTGTCCTCTCTGTGTGCATAACTCCCTTCCTCCTATGGGCAGCCTTCTTCTGCTTTTCTGAACTTTCAGATGCAGCTTCTTCTCTATATTTAGTTGTGGAGTTTGTTCTTCCAGCCTTTGATTGTTCTCCAGTTTATTGACTTGAATGTGTATGATATCTATGTGTAAAGATAGGATGGGGACAGCTCAGGGTCCTCCTACTCTGCCATCTTCCCAGGTTCTTCTCAGAAGCTTATCTTTAATGCAGCAATGCTGTGCTCATACTCACTTTCTTTTATAAGGTAATGATTAAGCACATGGGCTATAAAGACCTAGGATTCTAATACCAACTTTTTACAGGTGATGCCATTTTAAGCAGGTAACTTTATTTCCCTGAGCTTTATTTTTCTTATTAGAAGCATATGCATTAAAATATTAATTAATTAATTCCTAAGATTGTCGTGAATTTAATATAGTGCTGGCATATAATATGTGTTCAATAAATAAATGGTATTTTTCTTTGTACTTTTTTCTTGCCCTGATCTTAATGTGCCTTAAGAAAGGGAAGAACAACAACTATTATCTAGTAGTTGGCCTGATACTGTCATTCAGGTGTTGGTGTGGCCACCTGTTGGCCTGGTCCTCACAGTGGAGTCTTGGATTTCTCCTGTTGAATGTAAACAATTTCATAGAACATCAACATTAGATAAGGTCACTCATTGACCATGATGGATCTAGACAAAGACCACTCCATAATCATTTCTGAAAATAGATAAAATCATGAATATCCTCAAAACCAAAAAATGACCAAACATCCTCCATCCCAACTAATATGAGCGACTAGATTGTTCCTTCTTTACTAGTTACAGCTTTAGTTTTGATTGGTCTTTCCTCTTCCTGGGCAAAATTAAGATGTCCAATTGTAGAGTTACCCCACTTCCTGTCAGGATCTAATCAAGAGCAAAACCCCATTTCCTTATTCTTTGCCCCAAAGCACTTAACATACACCCAAACCCTGTAATAACCTTAACCCTCTCTTTCTGAAATTCCCCATAATCCTCCATGGTTTGTGGACTTCCATGCTGCAACAAGAACAAACTCAACTTTTCTACTAAAAGTGTGTTCCTGGAGGCCCATGGCTGAAGTGTGTTGACATACCTCACTACATGTTGTTTCTCATCTTCACCTATCATTATTTTCTTCTCTGCTCAACTGATCCTTTATTTTACTTCGACTTCCTTTTCCTGTCATCATTCCTTTCATGTTAAATGGTTATTGAATTAATGAATATTCCCCTTTTATGTGTCTACTTGTTATTATTCTTTTTTTCCATAGCTTTCAGGAAAAAAATTTGTCCCACTACTCTATCAGTTGGGGAGCAGCAGACTTCACAGCATCGAGAGTTTTGATATTAGAATCTCTCAAGAACTAATTTAGGAAAGTAATAATTTCAACTATATGTTCTACAGTGTAAGAACACAGGAAGATCACAAGAGATTTCTGACTTTGTCCAAAGGAGGAAAAGCATATACTTAGGTTTGTTTATATTTTTAAGTTATAAATCTTTTTTTCCTTATATTTGGTTGAGTTCAGTTGTTATTTTAATTTCACTTAGATCTGTGGCTTTGTATTTCTTCAATCCTCTGTAGTTTCCAGTGGGCAAATTTTAGGTTATAAATACACACATGCAATCAACTGCATTAAAAATATATGCCGTAAAATCAAAGCAAACTTGAAACATAAATTTACTTATTCTTTTATCCTACTCTTAAGTATTCATTTAAAATTTCACTGTATATTAGCTCTCATATAGGAAGTTTGTAGCCTTTGGTCAAATAGGTTTAATATTTTAAAATTTGTGTTTCTTTTACTCCTTTTATAAACATGGAACCATTTAGACATTAAAGATCTTTTAAAGTAGATGAAGCTGCTAATAGACACATGAAGTATGGAAGCATACCATTTTAGTTTTTTTTGCTTTGAATAAAGTTAGTCTTGAGAATTTTAACTTCTTCTCCATAAATATTTTTAGTCATTTAACTTGGAATGCCTAAAATTCTGTACTTCAATAGGATAGAATTACTGAGGGAAATGGGCCCAAATGCAGACATATGGAGTTAGTTTTAACCTGCTCTCAAATTCCTACATGCCCTAAAATAAAAATGAACTGGACAGAAACCTTATGATTCTGTAGGGCTGAGTGTCTATAACTAGTGCCTTATCTTAATGGAAAGTATCCCATTTGCCCCTCTGGATAGATGACTAGATACAGTATAGCTTCAAGTGACTGAAGGTAGATGGATAGAACTTCTTAATTGGTTCCTATCTGTATTCCATTATAGAAGGTCTGCCTTTGATTCTAAGGTCAGACCTCTGCCTTTCAGATTCATCATAGCTTAAGTGTTTTTCAGAGAACTTCTCAGCCATGGAAAGAAGATATAACATACGATTAGTTATTTATGTAGCACCAAAAGTATGTGTTGGGTGGCAAGTCTCATGTTATCCAGAAGACACACACTGAAATTTGGTTAAGACCTGAAGGGCTTCCCTGAATATAAATGCAAAAGGAGACATAATATCATCCTTCCAAGTAAGAAAAGAAAGAGCAGGAGATGACCAGTTGTTGTATCTAGAGCACTTTGCAATATATATAAAATACAAGGAAGGGCTCTGTATGCTGTGCATATATTATTGCTGAAGTAGGGATTGATTTTAGAAAACATAGAAGACAATTTTTAAGCACATTCCCTTGTTCAGGGACCTATTATAAAATCCTATGTCTAGTATGAAATGAGTATTTTATGAAAAATAATAGTTACCTTAAGTAAAATCCCTAATCTAATTGCCATCCTGTATACTTATGTCATATGCCTGGGTCTCTAAACAGAAAACTCAGAGACCATAAAATACATTCATGTTATGAGATTCACCTGCAGTATTTTGCTGCTTTAAAGCATTAAAAGGACTAAAAACAAGAGGAATAAAGAAAAGAAGGCCAGAAATGCTGTATAAATGGTGAGAATTGACTAAACAAGATCCAGGTTAATTTAACCTAAAGAAATTTTTAGTCACATATCACTTTGTTGGAAAGGTTAATATAAATGAATTAAATAGCATTAAAAAAAACTATTTCAGAATATGCCAAGACTAAAGAACCAAAGAATATTTAAACTATATAGGTCAATTTCTTAAGAACAGGTAAAGTAAATTAAAATGTAACTTAAGGTCCTAAAAATGGTTTTATTAAGACTGATGTCAAACTACACACACTCACACACACACACACACACACACACACACATATATATTTTACCTTGAGACATATAAAGGTCTAGTGTATATGCATATGTGTGTGTGTGTGTGTGTGTGTGTATTATTATCTTAGTGATAAAACTGAACGGTCCTGCTGTGACTACTGAACATGGCATTAGAACACCTGTGTTCTGATTTCGGTTTTCATCCTTTTTAGCAGTGTGATCTAGCAGCCTTTGAACCTTAGTTTAGGATTATAAATTGGCAATACCTATTTAGTTATACAAGATTGTTGTTGGTCCTGTGGTGGGTGCAAGATCTGATTTCCTAATCAGATCTGAAGTACAGACTAATAGGTCATAGTTGAGTGATAGCTTTGACTCCCACTGCTGTGAGCAAGGAAATGAGTTGTCCTCATTCCAGCTGGCAGCTGTATTGTGTCTATGAGGGAGGTAGCTTGGAAAAAAAAGTCAACATGAGGAAGACAATGAAATGAAGGAATAAGAATTTGAACAGAAATAAACCTGTTATCCTACACTGTGAGTCTTCTTGATTCTTGGGTCTTTTGTTACATAAGACAAAATATTTCCTTATCACTTAATCCAGTGTGAATGTTATCAATTTATTTTTAGCATCTTTTTATATTTCCAAAATAAGCCTCTTTTCTTTATCTGGATCAAGCAGGTATTAAGTCTCTAAGAATAAAGATAGCCTATACTCTTTAGGTCCATTTATGGGCAAGGCACTAGTTGATATTTTACATATGCAATCTCCTTTAACTTTACAGTCCTCTCACTTTACAAATAAGAAAACCAGGGGCACCTGGTTGGTTAAGCAACTGCCTTTGGCTCAGGTTATGACCCTGGAGTCCCAGGATTGAGTCCCACATCAGGCTCCCAGCTCTATGGGGAATCCGCTCCTCTTTCTGACCTTCTCCCCTCTCATGCTCTCTCTCACTCTTTCTCTCGCTCTCTCTCAAATAAATAAATGAAATCTTAAAAAAAAAAAAAGGAAAGAAAGAAAACCAAAGGCTCAGATAGTGAAGTAATTTGCATCAGGTAACGCAGGATTCTAAACAACACTGTCTCGTTGCAGATTTCAGGATTTTTTTTCAATATACCCCTGAGCAAAACAATTGTAAGACTTTACGGATGATATCTCTAGTTGGTAGAGGTCTGCTAAAGATGGATTCTGTAAAAGGTATGAAGAAATAGCCTAGACAATCATCAGTGCTTTTGCAGTGAAAGAAGTAATGACTGGACAGTGGTGGCAGTTCCTTTTCCCTTCTACCCCAAAATTGCAAAAACATTCAGAACAAAGAAATTATTAATGCCTACACAAAACCATCGTTGATTACATTTGCCCAGGTGTTTCCCTCTCTATTATAGCAATTCTTTCCTAATTCAAAAGAAGGTATTATTAAAAAGCTTATCTCTTCTTATATGAAGAGCAGTATATGCTGCAAAGATCTCAAATTGTATACTAAACATGGTTTTACTGAAGGGATAGAATAGCGGGACCAATATCAAGTCATAAGGGAAAAGAATGGAATCCTCTGAATCAATATAAGAAAATTCTTATCACGAAAAGTAGTTTATGTAACTACAAACAGTGGCATCTTCAGAAAAGCATTCTTCCCTTTTTCGTAAGCAACATATTAAATTGTCAGGTTCTACCACATTCATGTCAGGAGCAGGAAGAAAACTGAAATAAGTATTGAAAATACAAAGCATTAGGCGCCTGGGTGGCTCAGTGGGTTAAAGCCTCTGCCTTCGGCTCAGGTCATGATCTCAGGGTCCTGGGATCGAGGCCCGCATCAGGCTCTCTGTTCAGCAGGGAGCCTGCTTCCTCCTCTCTCTCTGCCTGCCTCTCTGCCTACTTGTGATCTGATCTCTCTCTGTGTGTCAAATAAATAAATAAAATCTTTAAAAAAAAAAAAGAAAATACGAAGCATTAAAAAGCAATGTTGAGCTGAGTGGAAGGAAAGATGAAGATAGGAAATGGAAATAAACTAGTGTATTTGCATTTTAGCATCAAGGTCCTTCTTATTTTTATCATACTGAATAAAAACAAAGAATATCTTTGTAAAGATAACCTCTATTTGGTAAATGTAAGTGCAGAAAATTTCAAAATCAATAATTGTGTTGTTTCCATATTTATTCTGATCAATTTTCTTAACAACAATGAAAATATTAATTAATATGTTTTTAAATAATAAAGTTGGGGAAGGAAACCCAGTTGGGAATATTTGAGACCTTGTGATTGAAAACAAAAAACACTTAATACGTTATTGTAAGATTATGATCAAATCCAAACATTGAACTTCTCTCAGAGGTTTAAAGTGAAAATTTTCCAATAAAACACTTTTATTAAATGTCTTTTGATGTTAGAAATGCATTTAAAAGGTGAAAATAATGTTCTATTGATTGAAAAAGACTATACAAAATCATCCTGATTATTTAAAATGAATAAACTGATTATTTGGAATAGAGGGCAAAAGTTGAGGTGATAATCACAACCAGTCATTAAATTATTTTTATGATGGATACCACATATTTACTTATCACTGGCTGTGTAGAAAGCCCAGAAGTGGGAACTGTGGTGCACGACAAAAATACCACAAAAATGTATAGTCTTTACCCTCACGAATGTTTTTATTGGCCTATGAATTAGTAATAATGATAAAAAGTAGAACATGTTGAATGCACTAAGAGAGATGTACAGAAATTTTTGGTCAAGTCTGGTGCAAGAGATATTTATTTTCAACTGGAAGATCTGAAAAGACTTCATAGAGAAGATGCCATTTGGATGGGCCTTGAATAATGTGTTGTATGGAATATGTATTTGTGGAGAACATGTTTGGGAAGAGACCAGGGTTAGAAAATCCTAGAAAGTTTCCCAGCAATGGTAAATAATGTTGATGGAATCTCTTTACATCATAATTTTGTACTGTATTACAGCATGAATCTTAGATCTATTGCTCTCTTATCTTTCTACAGATTAGTCAAAAGGCCCCATGCAAGCTGGTTACAAATTAACTATAAACTTTTCTTTAACATCCCTCGGTATTTAAAAGTTCCCCATTGTCCTCTGGACAACTTCCATGTTCAGTAGAAGACATTAAAACTGTCCCTGATAGCTGTTCTCCAGCCTTCTGCTATTGTTGGGCCAAGCTGAAAGTTAAACAAAATGCCCCAAAGCAAACTGTCACAAGTTATTAAATCCAGACGTTGAGAAAGCCATATTTTACCAGGTGCATGTGTGATTAAGAATTTCCTCTTTTATCAGCATCTTCTCTAATTAGGAGGGCATAGTGATATACCATTAGTTGTTGCCTTGAGACCTCTGTCTTACAGTTGTGGATTAGCAGCATGACTGGCATTTCTATTGAGAAAATAAGCTCCTATCAAGTAATCTTCTGGACTGTTGCACAAATCATGACCTGAGGAGGATGTGTTCAATTAGCACAGAACACAATGGCACATTGGGGGACAACTTTTGTCCACCCTGCTCTTGATCTTTGAAGCTTGGCTTTCTTACTTTCTTTTAAGTAAGAGTCCTTTTCTGACTGTCCTTTAGTCCACTCCTTAAATGCTGTTGTTTCTGCAGGGTACTGACCTCAGATATTTTTTTTTCCAATTCCTGGATTATCTCATATCCTCCTGTCATATAGTAATGATTTTCACATTTCCAGTCTTCATTCCACTCTTAAGTGCTAGACATGTATTTTTAGCTGCCTTCTGGCCATCTCAGTCGAGAAATAATAATCATGCTAATAGCTGTGATTTGTTGAACAAATACTATGTACTAGGTACTGCTGGGGCACTTTTTCCTGTTCGAATTTCAAAACAATTCTGAAAATCAGAAATACTTTCCCCCTTTTATCTGAAATTCAGACAGACTAGATCATGCACTCAAGGTCATACAGCTTGTATATGGTAAAACTTGCATTTTATTCCATTCTAAAACATGATCCATTGAAACCCACACATTTTCTGCTATGCTTTACCATACATCCCAAAGAATCTTAATGTCTCTGTTTTTTATATCATCATTAATCAATTCTATCCAATTAGAAAACTTGAATTTATTTCTTCCTATCCTTCTAGAAGTCATTAGTTCTCACTCTTAAATATCATTTTAATCCCACTCCCTCAATCTCACTGTTACAGTACAGATTCTTATTACATCTTTTCTGGGTTTCTGCAAAATGACTTCCCAACCATTTTTTTCTGACCCTAAATTTTCCTCCTTTTAATCTATTTTTTCCATTTCTGTAATAGTCATGGTACTCTAAAACCCAAACTGGATTATAGGGAATTTAAATTTTCTTCTTTACATGTTTTTTTTTTTCAGTTTCTGATACATCAAGCAGGTATTTTTACAGACTCAGACACTCAACATGTACTTTAACAGAAAGAAGGTCTTTGGATATATTGAAAATTTTGCAGAAAAATGACTGTTTTAGAAAAGTGCTCTAGAAAAATTAATTTGACAGTAGCATATAAGAAGGATTGGAAAAGAAGAAAATGAAACTATGGAACTTGTCTTTGTAAGTAAGAACTTGCTTACTGAAGTCTTACTATTTACAGTGTGGATAAAGAAAGGGACGATATGTCTCTGATTTGAGGATCAGATTAAAATGGAAACACTGAAATTTTGCCCTGAGTGATCCAGTACTTTTCTGGGTCAACTCTGACTAATACTGGTTGCATTACTGCTAAAATTAATGCCATACATCAGGGAACAGATGTGAGTTCATCATGTGAGTTCAGTAGGGACTCCTGATTTCTAATCCAGCCTGATACCTTCTTTGGCTTTGGGGAATTGAGTTAGTAAATCTGCTTTGCAAAATGTGGTTAGTAAATATGCACAGGTCTTGTTTCATTAGTTAATATATCTGATGCTTCCAGTGACCACATTTTTCACAGCAAACATGTCTCTTTATAAACAGTTTACTGGAAATTTTTCATTTTCTCAGGAGTACTCTTAATTATCACCATAAAATCAAGTTAATCATTTATTGATGATGTTAATCTGCTATTTTAAGAAGTCCAAGCAGCTAGTTTAATCCACTCACATTTGACAAAGCCTCATATGGACACTTTAAAAATTATTTCTTACCTGTAACCATTACTGTGGGTCAAGTTCCATAGGCAACACTTACAAGGCCCTTGCTTTCAACTATAGAGTAGGTTAACTATACAACATAGTTATGGTTCAATTTTGATAAGATTCACAGATGAAATGTTTAGATTATGCAAGTTTATGAAGCTATTTAGAACTAAATATGAAATCATTTAGTTAGAAGGTAGTTTTAAATTGTCGGCATTGGATGAATTGAAAAAAATATACGGTCTGTATGTTTTTGTTCTTTTGTAGCTTATTGAAAGTGGATTTGGACCTGAATGTGGAAACTGTGCTAATATGTATAAAAACAATCAAAAGAAATTTTCAAGAATCATTTCTAAATTTAATAATTTATTATTATTACAAAACAATTTCTAGAACTATGAATTTCAAAGTTGGCTTCGAGATGGCTTACTGTTCTTTGAGGACAATATTAGGAAATGTATCCTAAAGTATCCATGGCATTTAAGAAAAGGTGAAGTGTGCGGCTATTGAAGAATGCAAATTAATTCAGAGTAGTTTTGCAGATCTCTAGGGGTGGTAATTTAGTCTAATGGGAACTTAATAACTCATATTAAACACATTACTAATCTAATGCTTTGCTTACAGTAAATTAGAACTGGTGAAATTATAAATCACTTATTAAAGAAAAGAGTGTCTTCTTGAATTGAATTTGAATCTTCTCTTAACTAAGAAACAGCAGGTAGGAAGAAATCTTGTTTCCAAATGAATTCCAATCATGTTTTATATTCATGTTAGAACATTAAATAAACATGTTTAATTCAGACAACCCAAACCAGTGCCATTTGTGTAATCACATAATACTGTAAATATAAATCAGGAACTTAATTCACATTGAACTAAACACTGACTTCCATTTCATATTCTTTTTGTCAATGTGGGGCTTGAACTCAGAACCCTGAGATCAAGACTTGAGCTGAGGTCAAGTCGGATGCTTAACCACCTGCGCTATCCAGGTGTGCCTCCATTTCATATTCTTGACAGGCAGGAATCAAGTATTTAGTTCTAAATACTTGACAATGCATTGCTTGTGATTCATGCTCAATTACTTCTACATAACAATAATAATAATAGTAATAATAACCCCCATAAAATGTCACAAATTCAGATTTTGCATAAATCATTTGTTCCACAGAAACTTATAAAACAAAGCATCAAGAGATTTTTCTTTTCTTTGCAGTTTCTGAGGAGACATGGACCAGCATTTTCCTAATACCAAGTAGGAATTTTTATTACTTTCTTTGGACTTTAGTTTTTTCATTATACTCAGACAGGTATTTCTGTCTAATGTAACTGCAAAGTCGCTAAAATACAACTTAATGTCCATTCTTTTATTCATCCAGACACTCATGTATAAAAGGACTTTGGATTTAATGATGGGGGGCATTGGAGACTTGTGAGCAGAGAAATGACATGGTCTCTCATGTCCCTAAAAGAAAACTCTGACTATAATGTGAACTACACTGGGATGAAGGTAGGGGAAGGCAAGGGAAATCAGCTGAGGGACTATTGCAATAATCCCAGTGAGAGGTAATAGTGGCTCACATAAGAGTTAAAGTAATGTATTTGAAGGGGTGTATTTGAAGTAAGATTCTGATATATTTTGAAAGTAGAACCAATGGGAATTGCTGATGGAGTCAGTGAAGTTACTGGAAAAAAAATAAAGAGAGAGAGTCAAGGATGGCCTGAAAAACCTGGAAGGAGGGAGCTGCTATTATTGAGTGGAGGGTGACTGGAGGCAAGAGCTCATGTGGGGTGAGAATTCAGGAGCTCTACTTTGAACTTATTAAATTTTAGATAATAGACAACTTAATAGACAACCAGGTGGAAAGATGGTGTAGATAATTGGACATATGACTGACTCTACAGTTCCATGGAGAAGTTAGGGCTGGAGATATTAATTTGGGAGGTGTCAGTAAATAGATTATATTTCCCTAAAATACAAAAAACTCCAAAAATTTGAAAAAAATATTATCAACCATCTTATAGAAAAGTAAGTTAAAGAATTAAACAGTTCAAAAAATGCAAATAGTTCTTTCTCATATGCAAAGATTATCAATCTTGTCCATAATAAGGAAAATGGGAACCAAAGCCAATAGGTTAACAAAAAAATCCAAAGATTTCACAACATATAATGTTGGTAGATCTTTGTGAAGATTTACTTTGTGGAGAAACATGCTCTTTGTTACGTTGCTGATAGGAATGTGAAATGGTACAGCTACTACAGAGAAAAATTTGGCAACATCTAGCCAAATTGACCCAGAAATCCCATTTCTAGAAATCTACCACAAATACACTTAACAATATATACACAAAGCTATTTGTTGTAAGAATATTTGTAATAGCAGAAACAACTTGAAACAACTCAAATGCCCATCAGTGGGAGACTGATTGAATAAAAATTATGGCCCATTCTTATAACAGAAAGCCATGAAACAGAAAAGGATGAGGAATATCTGTATAAACTATTATGAAGCAACCTTTATGGTATATTGTTCAGTGAAAGGTGAGGAAGAGACAAGTATGTGGTGTGCCATTATTCATCTAAGAAAGAGAGGTTATGTGAAGGTATCTGCTTGTATTTTTTTTTTTAAACTGGGAGGACAAACCACAAATCAGGTTTTTTTAAAGCTTCTAATAGAGAAAGGTAGGATACAGAAGAAAAGGAAGAGGGGATATTAATAGAAATTGACTCATTTCTACATTTTAATTCATATAGAGGAAATAGGATAAATGTTCAATCTGTTCCCTTTATCAGTTTGTTTTATTTTTTACTTTGAAAGTATGTAAACATTTTATGTAATTATAAGGTTAAATTAAATTTAATAATCCCTAAAATTACTCTGAAAGTGGCACTGAGAAATCATTTAAATTCTCTGGCACTAAGTTTCCTAATCAGCAATACTAAGAAGTTGAACTATAAGGTCTTTAAACTACAGAATTTTTTACATGTATTAGAGTCTTAATAATTAGATTCTTAATAATTACATGTAGTATGTTTTATAGAATAATAATTCTTTTTAGTACTTACTTTGTCAAAGGTTATTTACTGAGTTTTGCATGTATTACCTATCTCATTGAATCCTCACAGCTAACCTACAAGTAGGTATAATTAATTGGCTTTTAAAATAAAGAACCTTATTCCTAGAGAGGCTACGTTACTTACCCTGGGTTACACAGCTATTTAAGTCTTGCAGCCAGGATTTGAAACCAGTTCTATAATATTTTTATATCTGCTCTTTCTAGTGTTCTATGCTGCCTTCTCAAGCTTAATGAACCATTTTTTTTTTGGAACCATACACTTTTAAAAGCATATAGCTTTTGCTTCTTAAATATACTGGTTGATTTTGATTCTTTATGAAAATAATAGCACCAAAGCTGGATTCAGCCATGAAACAGAATAATTATTTCACTGTTTTAAGTAAGAAGGGCAATATGTACCATTGACAGAAATAAAGATGCTTGTACTTTAATGGTATATATAACTATCTGATAATTTTCTTGTTCTTACCAATGTACTTATTGTTTAAAATATTCTATTAGCACATTTGCAGGAAAAATTAATAATTGCCATAAAACTATTGTCAAAGATTAAGGAAAAAATAATATCACTAACACGTTTGAAATTTCTTCTGCCACCCCAGGTTTATCTGTGATTATCCCCAATGCTGAAACAGTTATTTCATGCGAGTTCTTACTTTTCTTTCTTTCTTTCTTTCTTTCTTTCTTTCTTTCTTTCTTTCTTTCTTTCTTTCTTTCTTTTCTTTCTTAGCTACTCTTCACACCTTCCTAGTGTGCTTCCTCATAGTTTAGTCTGTTTGTATACAATGTGTGATTTTAAATCTATTGATGGTATATATTCCTGCAAAAGTACTTGGGCCAGATCAATTAAGCAGCAAAGCAAATACTTATTTTAACTGCCTGCTTGCTCATTCTATTTAAAAAATACCCTAAGTGGCCAATCGTTAGAAAGTTGGGAGAAAAATGTAAGAGAGAACAAGAAATTCTGGCATGTTAAGATAGAAGTATTTTGTAAACATATCCACGGCCACTCACAGACTTGATGAGCATAATTTGACTACCAATTAAGGAACTGACACACATATGAATTATTAGACTCGAAATCAATCCTTCTGAGAAAGCAGTTGGTGTTTTGCTTCTGCGTGATACAACATTTTAACCCTTTACATTCTAAGATTGTTTCTACTTTGTTTTTAGAAAGTGTGTGTTGTGAATAGAAACTGGAGCAGGGGTTAGACCTGCCTTTCGATCTACCTTATGGGATTTCATGTAAGTCACTTCACCTCCCTTGGTTTGGAGATTTTGCCCATGAAATGAGGGATTAGCTGGGAGAGCTGTAAGATTCTATAGGCTCTAACTTCTGTGACAGTGACCTATATCTTTAGGTCAGGTTAGGGGTAAGATGCTAATCAAAATTTTCATTACTGTAATACTACTATATGTTAAATGAAGATTCAACAAAGCACACAAAGTCCCAAGATAGACTCTTACGTGAAAGTTTTAAAACTTGCTTTCTCAAGAGGATTTAATAAACTACTGTAGGCGGTTATTTCACTTTCTGTTAAAGATCTTATTACAGAGGATTGACTTTAATTCTCTTTAGTGGAACTCATTAACTAAGAGGAGTAAATACTTTAGGTATCATTAACTAAGAAACAGGGCTGTGGGGGACTTGGAGAAACTGAGTGCTTTTGAGGCAACAGGGAAGAGTTCCCCGTTTTGATGAAGAAATATGGACAAAAGTTAACATGGAACACAGTGTTGCTCTATTAATTATTCATGGTTACGGTATTTGAAAGTCTTCTGTGATAAATTAAATGAATTATGCTTTAATTGTACTTACAATGATTTAAAAATACACTTGGAAAACCAAAAGCTGCTGTTTTCCTTTTCTTTTTGGAGATAGCACCATTGATTAGGTACAAATGATTTGGGGGATTCGGTTGCTTTTATTGCAAACATGTTTTGAAGGTATAAATTTTAGTTCCTCTGTATTCAAATGTACTGACACATTATGCTAAAAGGCATTTAGCACCCAACAGAGTATCCCTAACGTTCCTGAACATAGGTCCCTTTTTAAGCAAGACAAGTAAATGTGACATTCTAGGCTAAAATACACTAAGAGGGAACTGATCTTTATTCTCTTTGTAGCATTCATTATGATTGAATATACAAATATATATAAGACATTGTACAAATAGGAAAAATTCAATAAATTCCAAGAGCTTCCTTTCCCTTTTCTATAGCAATGGTTATCCTTTGTATAGCACTGTTTTTTTAATAACTTCAGTTTTGTTTGCTCTATTATTTGCTAAAGGCCTCATCACTTTCCTGGAGAGTGTGCCGTTTAGCCTAAGTGTCAGCATATTTGAATACAGAGGGACTAAAATTTCACCTTCCTTCATATTTACCTATTTGTATAAAAACAATGATGGTATATGTCTGGCAGAACAATAGATAAACTTAAACCAGTTACGGGGCTTACCACCCCTTAGACAAAATGGCAACCATTAAAGAACTCTCACTTCTAAACAAGCAGAGTGTTGCCTGGCTCCTACTAGCTAAGGAGAAGTGCAAGGTGTCCTGGATATTTGTTGATGGACACCAGGCCTGCTCCAGATGTCAAATCCACAGCTGTTGGGTTTCCTTCTGAGTGATTGGTGCCATTGATGCCCTCCAGCTAGTATGTTCCCTGATAAGGTCCAGTGGAGAGCTGCAAAAGAGCTGAACACTTGGCTTCTGATAGCAAATGCAAAAACAAATTTCACAACAAATTGCATTTTCAGCACTGCCTGATGCCATACGATTAAACGAACTGAATTTGTTCCAGTCCACTAACTCGGAAGACATCATGATGGAACAGTTTCTCTTGGTGACTGTTAAATGTTAAAGCAGTTAAGGGAGAAGGATTTTTTTTTTTTTTTTTTTTACTTCTCCTACAAAGCAGGGGGATGGAGGAGGGAAAGCTGATCAAGCTTATTAGAATTGCTCAATTAGGAGAAAGCAAATACGGCCATTTAACATCTTCACCAGCGTAAAATCTGTCAGTAAGACCTCTCCATGACTTTCTTTGTGAACAATTTTTTTAAATTTTAAACCTGGAGAGCAGGAGATGAAAAATCCAATATTTTTATCTAGTACTTCCTTTTTTCCCCCCAAAGCCTTGTGTAAATATGCAATATAGAAAAAATATTGATAGATATATTCATATAATGCCTACTATGTGGTTAACATTACAGACATATGTTACCTTATTTAATATTCTCACCAAGCTCTTATGATATATGCTAATACTGTAACTTTTAACACATAAAGGGACTAAGACCCAGAGACATTAAGTAAGCAAGATTGCAGACTTATACATGGCAGGAACATAATTTGAACCAGCCTCTGGGTTCAGAGTCTGTGCTATTAATCACTATATTCTGTTGCCTCTTGAACTTCTACTAGTTTGATATTTGTTCAAGTACAGTGCTACCATTTGGCCCACTTTCTTGGCAAGAATAGTTTCAGTGCAAAATCAGTTGTATGACTCATTTGTGCATTAATGATTAGTGTAAACCACAACCTGGTGAAATTAGTCCATTTAATTTTAGAAAGGGACTTCCATTAAAAAAATCATGCATTATGGAAAATGTTTCATGTCTCCTTTCATGAGTCTCTTCATGATTCATTTGTTGTGGCAGACATGCCTGATAGTAGTTTACCACAGGCTATGCAATGAGGTAGTTACATAGTTATTCAAGAAAATTAGGGAGTTAGAGGAGAACTGGATTTGCTAACCTGCAACTTACTAATAATCTCTTCTCTGAATTCTAGAGAGAAAAAAAATACTGTGCCTACTGCACAGAGTTGCTATGAGAATTCACCCTGATGGCATATGTGAAAATACATCATGAGGCATGACAGTGGGTGGGAAGTTGAACTGGGGTAGGCAGGCTGGGGGAAACTCCAGAAGAATTTCCCCCACTGTTGTAGGAGTCAGACACCTGGGTGTGTGACAAAGGGACTGTGAGGCAGTTGGAATGAAGAAGGCAGCTTGTCAGGGGCTTATCCAATGTAAGGGGTTAATTTAATACAATTGAGTCAAAGTCCTTTACAACTAACACAGGTAGCAGCTCATGAGAACTGTGCTAGGTGGTCATACCATCACAGAGTAAAATAGCATAATATCTGCTCTGGAGGAGCCAATAATATAGTGGAGGAGGCAGATGAATAGAGACAAGTACACTACACTCTGTTAGGGTAGGGGCAAGTACTTTGGTGACACCATTTCCTCTGCCTTGACTGTTATCTGTATCTCATGTTGGCAGTACATGGTGGTGTGTTTGAGAAGCTGTACTCTGGTGTCAGCACGTCTGAATTAGAATCCTGATGCTATTCCTTGCTAGATGTGACCTTGTGAAAGTTACTTTCTACTTCTCAGTTTATTCACCTTTTCAATGGGGATTATAATACGGCCTACCTCACAGAGTTGATGTGAAATTACACGTGGTTATGCATGCAATGAGCTTTACAGAGAAAAAAAAATGCTCAACGTCACTAATCATCAGGTAAATATAAATCAAACGCACAGTGAGATATCACCACATACCAGTCAGAATGCCTGGTATCAAAAAGACAAGAAATAAGAAGTGTTGGATGTGGCGAAAGAAAACCATTGTGCACTATAGGTGGGGATGTACATTGGTGCAGCCACTATGGAAAACTGTATAGATGTTTCTCGAAACACTGAAAATAGCAGTATCAGACAATGCAGCAATCCCACTCCAGGACATTTACCTCAAAAAGAAAAACTAAAAACACTAATTTGAAAAGATAAACACCCTTATATTTATCACAGCATTATTTAAAATAGCCAAGATATAGAAATGATCCAAGTGTCCATCAGCAGATAAATTAATAAAGAAGATGTGGTACACACACACATACACACTCAGCCATTAAAAGAATACAATCTGGCCACTTACAAAACATGGGTAGTCCTAGAATGTATTATGGTGATTAAATAAGTCAGACAGAGAAAGACAAAATCCCTACGATTTTACTTTAATATAGAATCTAAAAAAACAAAACAAACAAAAAGATAAACTCACTAGTACAGAAAACAGGTGATTGCCAGAGGGGAGGAGGAGGCGAACTGGCAAAATAGATGAAGGGAACTAAGAGGTACAAACTTCCAGTTATAAAATAAGTAAGTCACAGGAATGAAAAGTACAGCATAGGGAGTATAGTCAATAATCGTGTAATAATTGTGCATGATGATAAATGATAAATGATAGCTATATTTGTGATAAGCACTGAGTAATTGTTGAACCACCATGTTGTACACCTGAAACTGATATGTCAAAAAAAAAAAGCTTAGCAAAATACTTGGAAAATAGAAGGTTGAACAAATGTTGAAAATACTGTTATGATAACGATGCCAATGCTAGTGATAGTCACCTGCTCCCCTGCCCTAACCATTTACCTCTCTCAACCTCAGTTTCTTCCTCTGTGAAAAGGGGCTAATAATAATGCGTACCTTATGGAGTTACTTTGGATGAAGTTAGATCAACTCTCAAGTTTAAAAAATTCAAATTTCAAATCCAGTATAGAACCCACTTGCTACCTGTACTTTCCTGTCTCATTCTTCCTCTCTCCAGTCTCAAGGAAAGACTAATCCTGACTATTCCCAATGCCATCAACTTCCAGGTTCAGAATGATGCTTACATAGGTAAGAGTGAAAGGTCAAGAAAGCCAGGAATAATGACACAAGATTCAGAGCAAGTCCAAGAGCAACCCTGAAAGTTATAGAAATTCTCATAAAATTTTAGTTTGACTGATGACTAAGATCTAGAGGAGAGCTTGGTGCATGTTTTGTTTGTTTTGTTTTTCTCTTTTGTGCCTTATGTTTCTTTTTCTCCTGATTTTATTTTACAGTAAAACCCTCTCTTTTTTATTAAAGGAATATGAAGAAGAATACAAGCATTGGTATAATAAAAAACCTCTTTGTATAATCCATAACTGTGTTGACAAAATAATATTATAATCAAAAATTAATTTAAAATAGAAAAATTGAGTGAATTGTGGTTGCCAAAATGTATTGCTTCAACTTTTGAGTCATTTCTTTTTTCTATTATTTTCTAAACTGAGTTCAATGGAGCATTAGTTTTGTGGAATTTTATAACTTAAAAATAAAAAAGATTTCTCTGAACAAATGTACTTAGGAAATGACCGGATTACTAAAACTATTTTTTTTAAAACTTTAAGTTGATTCAGTTGCATTAATATGCTGAGAACTAAAAGTCCCCTTGGCCAAACAGATTCTAAGAAGACTGAAGGCCTTATAGCCAACTGGTTCTTATCCCAGCTCTGTCTTTTTTTTTTTTTTTAAGATTTTATTTATTTATCTGAGAGAGAGAGTCAAAGAGAGAGAGAGAGAGAGAGAGTGAAAGAGAGTGCATGCAGGAGCCAGGGAGAGGGGCAGAGGGAAAGGGAGAAGTTTCCCCACTGAGCATGGAGCCCTATGAGGAGGTGGATCCCAGGACCCTGGGATCATGACCTAAGCTGAATGCAGATGCTTAACCAACTAAGATAACCAGGCAGCCCACTCTGTCTTTTTAATGTGAGATCCTGAGTAGGCAAGAGGTTTCAAAACTGCAAAATGGGGAGGAGGATAGTGCCTAACTTATTAAGTTTTTGTATGAGAATTAAATGTCAAATTTGTAAATTTACTTAGGAAGAATAAATAGCATCTAGTAAGTGCTTTATGTGGGCTATAAATAAAATTGGATTATTTCCTACACTTATTAATTTTCAAAATCTCCTTTCAAGGTGTATCACTCTGGGCCAGTGATATTTGGAATTGTGAAGGAAAGGCTACAGGCCTTGCTGACCAGACAACCTAAGTGACTTCACCTTGTCTTTGCTGCTGAACCTTTGCTGACACCTTTGCTGAACCTTTGCTAACACCAAGAGGAAGCCAAAGCGCTGGAGATATCTGAGGAAAGGCTTTCTGAGGACTGCGAAAAATGTGTTTTCTCCTAAAAACTGATGAGATGACCTAGGGAAGCACATGAATTATAAATTCATACTTACCTTCCAATCAGAGTAATTGAAAAACAAGTTCTGTAATCCATAGCTATTTCTACATTTATTCCTTTACAAATCTCTCAATGGGACACTTTTTGAGTTTCTTTTTTTTTTTTTTTAAGATTTTATTTATTTATTTGACACAGAGAGAGAGAGATCACAAGTAGGCAGAGAGGCAGGCAGAGAGAGAGGAGGAAGCAGGCTCCCTGCCGAGCAGAGAGCCCAATGTGGACCTCGATCCCAGGACCCTGAGATCATGACCTGAGCCGAAGGCAGAGGCTTTAAACCGCTGAGCCACCCAGGCGCCCCACTTTTTGAGTTTCTACCTGAGTCTGTGCTCCCCAAATTGCAATTCTAAGATGCCATAATAAACACTTCTGTTTACATTTTGGTGCCTCATCATTCCTTCCTCAACACAATAAACCCTGAGTAATGCTCAAGTTGATCACGCCCTGCTCAGTAACATAACCAACTGCCATAGTTCAGCCATTATTCTCTTATCTGGGAATGTGTTGGCTACCATCTGATCTTTTTTTTTTTTTAATCCATTTAAGTCTCCATCTACACAGTTTCTTTCTAAAACATAGACTTTAATGTATTATTCCCCTCCTACAAAAACTTTCTCTCGAGGACCTTGTTTCCAAGGGCCTTATAAAGTCCAAACTCTCTATTCTAATATTCAGGGCTCAACAAAATCTAGCCCCCACCATTTTTTGACATATTCTTCTTTAAAGCCACTTCCACTCCTATAAAACCTCATCCTCACCTAGTCTTCTGGCCAAATTGTTCTTTGCTTTTGTTTGGCCTGTACTGTCTTCCCCAAATGTTTTCTGACAAAATAGCGTTTGTTTCCTTTCTGAAGACTTCAGTGGTCTCTTCATCTTTGATACAATTAATATATAAATTTGTTCTTATTTCTTGGGTGTGATAGCTCTTTCTTCATGTTGCCAACAAAGCATTCATTCCATTGTATGTCATTCCTTGCACGCTCACTTTGCTTTGCTCTGAGTCCTGTAGGTTTGGGAAATGAAACATACACATAAGGTTTATGGAAAATCTGACTTCAGGGGTAGAGCACAGTGAGAGATTTATAAATGTTTGTTGCATTGCAGAGTAAAGAAAATAAAGGCTCTTTGGGAAAGTACTTATTTAACTTTTCTAGCTCTTTTTGGCCATTCTCAGTATTCTCAAAATATCAAATTTTTGGCAATTTTTGGCTACAATTTATTTCACATTTTTTAAATAAAGATTTTATTTATTTGACAGAGAGAGACATCACGAGAGAGGAAAGACAAGCAGGGGGAGTAGGAGAGGGAGAAGCAGGCTTCCAGCTGAGCAGAGAGCCTGATTCAGGGCTCGATCCCAGGACCCTGGGATCATGACCTGAGCTGAAGGCAGAGGCTTAACTGACTGAGCCAGCCAGGCACCCATATTTCACATTTTTAAAATCACTCTTATGTGACTCTTAAATCCACGTGTAGATGAGCCTTGAACATTGATGCTCAGTTTAAATTCTTTCTTCCCATAATACCTCATTTTTAAAAGATGTTTCAGTGTGAAGACAAGACTAGTGACCATTGGCTTAATATCTCATCACATTTAATCCTGCACCTCTCACCCTCAGTAACAAAATATATTTCAGTCTTATTCTGACAAGAAAGATCAAATGAAGTGTCTTTCCAATATGAAAACACTTGATAATCTTAGGTACAGAAAGGACATCAGTGTTTTTCTTCCTCTGTGGAAGGCTGCTACATCAGACAAATTAAAGCTAAGTGCTCTTTAACATGCATAATGAAACAGGCAAGACTAGTGAGCATTGCAAAATAATAAAAAGAAAAATCCAAGACTTTTTTCTGCAATGGTGTTATCAGTATTATTCTCCTGGTCTGGGAATATAAGCAAAGAGAGGTTTTCTCTTCTGTCATGAATGCTGGCCAATCACAGCTGAGGTGGTAAGAGACACCACTGGAATATCCCACCCCACATTCTCTAGAGACAACAATACAACCTCCCTGGGGCATCATTTTGGCATTCTCTGAATATAAGAAGCCAAATAGGCCTTTTAGCTATGTTTCATTTGTGTAGCCCAGCTGTAAGGGAGCAAAATAAAAAGCATAAACATTGTCAAAATGAAAATAGGATGAGCAAAGAAAGGTACACAGTTTTTCCACTAAACTGGATTTCTCTTTTTATATCTCATGTGCCAATGAAAATATATTACATTATTATATATGTATAAATGTGTGGCTATCCTCTTTAAATTTCAATTTGGAGATAAATATAATTGAAAATATTGGAAAATAGAATGCTAAAATAAAAATTCCTGGGTTGATATAAGGCACTTAGAAACGTTTTCAGATTTTAAAATACCCTCCAAAAGGTTTTTTTTTAAGTGTCTAGATTGAAATTGTGCAGCTGATTTTGTTTTCAGAGATTACCCTGGTTTAAAAATAAATAGAAAGGATTATGTTTCAGGAACTGTTTTGTTCAAAATAGCAAGTTTTACAGATGATTTATTCCATAATGATAATGCATCTCCTGATGTTTATTAAATTAAGGAACTTGATAACCAGGAAACTATTACCAAAAACATTTCCTTAAAGATTTGGACAATAGCTAATAATTCCTTAGAATTTTAAAGTAGCTGTTCATTCTATATTCAGAAGAAGTCACAGAGATAAATTTAAAAATCTTTCCCAATGAATTTTTTCACTGTACAATAACCCTGTTTACATTGAACCAGGCAAAAGATATGCACTATCGAGCAAAGGAAAACCATTTGAATGCATTAAGAATAAAATCTGTATCAACGCAGAACTTGATTCTCTGATAAGGAGGACTGGATACCTGGCACAAGTAAACCCTTGGAGTAATTTTCTGTGGAGTGAAGATGGAGGATAGATCAGAATTCTAACCTCCACCCCAAGGGATATAACCGTTCTGCACATGGCAGAGAGTCAAAACTGGCAGCTGCGTGTTCCAGTTCTGCAATTCTCTGCAGGAAATGGGCATCTGCCCCATTTTCAAAAAAGATTGAGACTCGGGGAAAAGAAGATTTTTGTTCTTCATTAGCTCAACAAAATATGCGGTCTGTAATTTTTTCATCCATTTGATGTGGACTTTTCAAAGTTGTATGTAAACTCATATTTAAATAAAATAATCATATTTTATATACTTTGAAAAAGCTTAGAATTTGAAGGACAAAACTGTAAGAAATTTAAGTAGGGAAAAATGGAGAAAATCACACCCTGCACACTTTCTTTAGGTAACTCCAATTCAGTATTTGGACAAAGATAGATCAGTGGAGGGCTATCTAAGCTCATATCAGTGCTTTTTTTCAAGTTATTACAAGAAATATCATATGTAAATAATTCCTGTACTTTTGAAAACACTATTCACAAAGAATCATATTCCAAATGACTTTTTTTTTTTAAATGTAAGTGCTAGGGGAGAAAAAAAAAACCTACTGATAAATCCTGCTAAGTAGAGGAGGCCAATATAGCAACTAAATTAGTCATTGAGGCTAATATATTTGGCCTCAATATCCTCATTTTAAGTTCTCTGCTTTGTGTATTGTGTATATGTTCCCTTTAGAGGTGTTTTTGAAACTTTCTGAAAATAGATACAATTTTTTTTAAGAAGAAAGTACTCCAGGATAGAGTATAATAATTCTTCCATAATATATGAGAAGTGTTCAAATTGGTTTTTAATATCCATTCATTTACATGTTTAATTAAGTTCAGGTATGATGTATTTCGTGTTCTGAGAGCAGAGTCAACTGTATTGGACATACACTTCAAAAGAGTCAAGAGTTTGACGATATCCAAAATTGGTAACTTAAGAAAAATTTCTATTTCACAAAGTAAGTTTGTTCCCATTGGCATTTGCTACTTTCATAATTTATAAGATATTCTTATGTTATTTAATAGATCCCTCCAGCTTTTTCTGAGTAAGTCCTTCAGTTTATTTCCCTGGAACTTCCAGATTGTTGACCTGGTCTGTGAGTAGAAAAGCAAGGAGGAGAAAAACAACTGATTGGCAGTAGCCAATACTGTGTCATATTTCAAGAGGTGAAAGAGCCAAGAGTACAGTCTCCAGTTATAGTCCTCTCTCTGGTCAAAATATGGGGTGGGATGACATGGCAGAGGCTGTTGCCCTCAACAACCTGGTAGAACTTTTTTAGGTAATCAGCTTGAAATCCCTACTAGGGTTTTAGGAGGCTGTGTAAAATATTTACTTTGATAACATGAATAATATAACTAAGGAAAATTAAATGCACTTTTTGAGAAGGTAAGAAAAGCATCATGCTTTGTCTTTAATCCAGATGCTACAGCAGTCAGAATAGTTTGAAGCAACAGTGAAAACTTGATTCTCCCCTGGTTACACCAACCATCTAATCTGGATAATTTTATTTCAGATGAGATGTCGGCATGAAGAAAACAAAATGAGTCATAAGAATAATAACTATATTAGCATGATCAGGCTACAATAACAAAACACCATTGGTTAGTGGCTCAAACAACAAATATTTATTTCTCACACTGCTGGAGGCTGGGAAGTCCAAGATCAAGGTGCCAACTGATTCAGTTTAGAGAACTTTCTCTGGCTTGCAGAGAGCCACTTTCTTACTGTATCTCCCATGGCAGAGAGGGAGAACGAGAGCTAGCTCTCGTGGGTCTCTTTCTATCAGAACACTAATCCTATCATATCAAGTATCCACCCTTATGATCTCATTTATCCTTGATTACCTCCATAATGGCCCTGTCTCCAAATACAGGCATATTGGGGTTCAACATACAAATATTGGCAGGACGCAATTTAGTGCATGGTAACAACCAAGAATTGTAAAAAATTAAAGAATTCAGTTATGTACATCATTAGAGAGCAAATCAAAGGAATGATAGAAGACTATAGCACAGTACGATTCAAAGGCTGTCCTTGAACCAGAAAAACTGTCATCACTTGGGAGCTTGTTAGAGACACCAAATCTCATGCCCCTCCTTAGACCTATAGATTCAGAACCCAAATTTGAACAGGATCTTCATGTGACTTGTCTGCATATTAAAGTTGAAAAACATGGTTACAGAACTAAGCAAGAGTCAATTTATCCGTTGTGTTGGAACCTCTCCCATGACTGGAACTTGCAAAATTATTTACTGCAACAATGCTAATATTCTTAGGGGAAGCTTGGTCAGAAAATTCATTAGCATTATTTTTGCAATTGTAGGCAAAATTTATCCATTGACTGAATTTTATTTTGTGAATAAAACCTGTGATAGACCATTAGATTCCTTGCCCAGAAAGTTCAGAAAAAAAAATCCTCTTAGCCAGGACATACACTAAAACTTTTGTTAATTATACCATTAGCTTAAAAAATGCTATTCATCTCTTATAAATGCTCTGTGGTTAAAAAATGGCATTATTTTTGAAATAAAACTTTAAACTAGGCATATATTTTCTACAACGTAGGGAGTGCAACATCACTTATAATGGGCTTTTCAATTATGTAACATTTCAAAGCAACTTTAAAAATTTATTCCATAATGTCAAAATTGTAGAATTATGCCCACAAGGCTTAATATTTGGCATAGTCCTATAAGTGTTTATAAATCAAGAGCCCTTCTTATACCTGACATTTATAGGTCTCTACCACATATTTCCTTATTTTTCTGAGTAAACATGAAAATGGATGAAATATGCAACAGATTATAATTTTCTTTGCCAATGAGAACTAAAAGATACACCCTCCTCTATCATTTGTCAAAATATTAGCAGTAAGAGGTCACTGAAAATAAAAGTAGATATTCTTTAGACTATAGTTTGAGGTGAACAGCCACTAAAAGTACAATATTTTCCATGTAATATTTTACAGTGATTTGAAGGAATATGTGTTAATGTTAGCATGTATTCTGAGTTAATTTTACAGTAAAACATTCAAATTTATTCCTGAAATCTTAATGAATGCTTCTTGGAAAAAGCAATGTAGATTAATAGTGGTATGACTTGCATAATTATTAGCTCAACATCAACAAGTATCCAGTCCATGTTGCTAAACCATGACTTTTTTCTTAATTAGACTATACTTTGGTTAGTTTGTTTTACATCTCAGCTACAGTGCAGAGCTAGAATAATTTGTATTTATACAGATCATACAAAATACTCTATGTGATAAGTATTAATGTTATATCATAGATCTGCTAGCTTATGTATAATATAGCTCTAAGTAGGCAGATACTTTTGGAAGGGCCCTTTGAGTCACTGAGCCGTAGAGCTGTGTGGGGGAGGTGGCATCAACATGCCATCATATACTTCAGGGGATTGTACAGCACAAAGCACAATGTCTAATCCCTCAGAAGTGTGATTATTTCATGAAAACCACACCCCACTGAGCTGCCTTATTGCTGTTATAAAAAATCTTTATTATAGGAAGCTCTTTTGTGCTGTAAGAAGATGAATTCCACACTTTAGAATGTTAAACAGCAGTTTCAGCAGAGTTCTGTGGTTCACACAGATTAATCTACCCCTTTGGAATATTCATGATTCAATCAGAATGCTCTTTAAATCTCGGCAATTTTACCATTGTAAAATAAACTAGGTACATTCTGATGAAACAGGCTGTGCCTAGCAAATGCCTTCATTAATTTTTTTAAAAGTATTTTATGGATTCTGTTACTATCAAAGAACATCTCTCTATGAAAGCAGACTCAATCCCACTAAAACAAAATTGGTATTATTGAAAAACTTGGTACTTGAGAAAAACAGGATAAAACCAAAACATTATGAGGCAAACTGCATTGACAATGCAAATCAAATGCACACGGTTTAATTATAATTGTGTATTAACTGAAGAACTGGGGATTATAAATGATGTGTCTCTGGTGAAGAGTTCGGCTGAATACATTACGTATTCATTAGTTTTCCATTTTTATTCACTAAATGTCCAGTCTTTTCTCCTACACACCTGGCATCGTGCCTTCATGACTGAAATGAATATTTTCAATTCAGAAGATCATATTTATATACATTAAAGGACAACAAATTATTAAATAGAACACATTGATTTCCAGTAAACTGAATAGTTTCATCTGATTAGCAGACTGTGTTGGTTTTGTACAATGCCAGAACATTCTATGATGCCTGTTCAAAGATTAGATTTGGAAAGTGTCGAAGAGTCAGTCAGTCCCCCAAAACCCTCCGTCTTGCAGATGAGGAAGCATGTGTTGGGGGAAGGGTGCATCAGCCAGCTCTACTCAGTGACTCCACCCCAGTTCCCATCCTTAAATGTGATATAATCAGGAAGGAGCCTTGGCATATAACTTTTATTTCAGCAAAATTTATAGAAACGGGCAACTGATCGGTTTCAAATAAAAAATCAATGTAGTTATTGGACATGTGGGGGGGGAAAGTAGGAAAGGGCATTTCAGGTGAACTTTTCAGTTTTAAGTAGATGGTTCTCACTGTACAAACTATTTCTAACACATTTATTCTTACTTGGCACCATCTTTCCAAGGACTGCCTCTGATTTGGCTCAGTTATTGAAATGTAAGTATGGTTTGTATTTGTATCTCTGAAGGAAAAGTTGGAAATGGGCCCAATAAAATATTTCTGCTCTGGTTCAGATGTTCCAATGTGAACATCTTTACAGTGAAATGTGGGGATTCAAACTAACTCATTACTATTGATTAAGATACATGTATTAATTATGATTATATTTATATTTCCTTATGACTTAAAAGCATCTGGCTTATCTAATAATTTACATTCATTAACAACTACTTTAACAAATATGTCACATATTTTCTAGGCTTACTTTGATATGTTTTCTAAAGAAAACTTGACATTGTTTTCTGAAATCACAGTTTTCTAGAATGCTTAAGATCCTTCTTAAGCTAAAAAGTGATTATCCTTCACAAAAATGGAAAATAAAAGGATTCAAATTAATACGTTTGGTAATTGCTGATCTCAAGGTGCTGGTTATGAACTGAAATCATTCTGACATTTCTTCTGTAAAACCAGTTTGATAGATTTGATTGACTGCCTGTTAATTTAATACTGACTTGATCTGTTGAATCCGTTAAACCCCTTTATACATGTGTACTGACACCTACGTTAATTCAAATACACAGGGAATTATTTTTTGGGTTTGCCTTTTTTTCTAAGGGAAAGTTATGAATAATATAATGAAATTTCTTGATATGAAATGCGTAGTTTAATTAAACTATTATCAGACACCAAAAGAAGGAAAAAACTGGACCGAGATGGAAGTTTTTGGAAGCCTCCTTAGTGGTTTCACTTCTTTTTTTTTTTTTAAAGATTTTATTTATTTATTTCACAGAGGGAGAGAGATCACAAGGAGGCAGGGAGGCAGGCAGAGAGAGAGGAGGAAGCAGGCTCCCTGCTGAGCAGAGAGCCCGATGCGGGACTCGATCCCAAGACCCCGAGATCATGACCTGAGCCGAAGGCAGAGGCTTTAACCCACTGAGCCACCCAGGCCCCCGTGGTTTCACTCCTTATGCCTGTGATTAGTTTATCTTTTTTATTTACACATGAGCTTTAGAGAATGGTAACCCTGTCATAAGGGGTAACCACAGAGAAATCACCTGGCCAGATTAAATAAATTACACTCTGGACTAGACTTTGTACCCTATCAAAGACTAGCCAGAGTAAGAAATACAAAGACTTTCTTACAAGGGACACCGTTTAAGAGGATGAACAGGACTTATGAAAAATCTCTCACTTCTAGAAGAAAGACAACACATGCTGGTTGCTTTATAGCAAATTCACAGATGGAAGGGTTGGATGACTGGTACCATTTATCCATGAGGGGCACACTTCCCCTTACATCGTCGGATGTCAATGTCATGCACTAACCGTGGTGCTTCCTTCAAATTAAAACCCTTGGTAAGCTATCCCTCGCTCAGGAACTAACTTTGAGAAGTCGTTTTCCTGCTTAGGTGAAAGAGCAATTAAGAATTTTAAGTTCTGTGATTGGAAACATTTTCATGAAAAGAAGATGGGAAAAAAAGACAGACTGCAGGAAAATCAACAGAGAATTCTGTCCTGTGAATGCAGATCATAAGAAGAAAAAGCGAGGAAAGTACTAGGTTTTAATTGTGTCTATTCCAGACAAAGACAGATTGCCTTGGGTATTTAGGAAAGCCACAATATAGCAGCATATTGGTGCGCCTCACTCAGGCTTGCCATCTTAAAATGGGCATTGACACCTCCTCTCCTTCACAGGCCTAGACAGCAGCAGGCACTCCTGACATTTCCTTCTACCTCAGGGGCTTGTTGCTGAGGAAAATGTATGGTTCCCTCTTCTGGAATTCTAGGATCCTATGTTACATAAGAAAACGATCAGCCATTTGGGCGAAATTTTTCTGTATCTGAAAACAAATTGACATCAGCTCTCCAGTGTATTATTTGCATACTAATGGCTACTTTATATGAGATAATTAAAGTGGGGAAGACGGCTGGTCATTTCAGGTACCTAAATAGCTCCATTCTGGGATTCGAAGACATCTTAAGAGAAATCCAATGGGCATCAATATGCTTGTTTGTACAAAGGGCTAGTCTGGTAGGGAATGCTTATTGGCTTTAGGTCAATGCTATGGTGTAGATGAGAAATCTAGTATCAGGGTAGTAAAGCAAATTTTGCTTTCACTTAAGACATCTGTTTTGGAATCCCTAGCTGTCTCAGAAGACTCACCATTGCTTTACTGTTGTTATTACTTGGCTCACAAATATTTACTCTTACATTATTGACGACATCAAATCAGTCAGGCTGATAAAACCCAGCAGAGGGAATTAAGTGGGAAGTGGGGGGCATAAAAGAGGGGAGAGTTGAATAAGAAGGGGAGGCAAAATTGGAAAAAGCCTGGCAAAAAGGAGAGAGTATTGTACAGTCTCTGGGCTTTGTCAACCATTTATAGTGAAGTAGTTAGGTCTTGGATTTTGTTTGAGGCGCTTGGAATGAGCCTCAGTTTTCCCATCTATGGAGATAATAAGTGCTTTGACAATATCATGGGGTTGTCATACAGAACCACTAAAGAGTAAGCTCCATTATGGAAGTAGCCTTATCGAATCAGTGTATCTTTCACTTAACATGGACTTCATATTTTAGGCACCTAGTAAATGTTTAGTGACTTAAAGACATTCTTCACAATCAAATAAAGATAGAATTGTCAACTAGTTTGCACTGAAAGCTACACCAGATAAGAAATATACCTAAATTTGCCTCCAAGATACTAAGAGGACTTAATTTCACAGTCACAACATTTTGACGCTCTCAGATATTTCTTATACTTCATATTTGTATACTATTATATTTTTTCTCAAAGATACATAATCAGTAACCCTCAGTTTGTTTTATGAGATTAGAAGTCTCTTTGGTTACTGGGGGGTGGGAGGGTAGGGATAGGGTGGATGGGTTATGGACATTGGGGAGGGTTTGTGCTTTGGTGAAAGCTGTGAAAGATGTAAGCCTGATGATTCACAGACCTGTACCCCTTGGGCAAATAATAAAAATAAAATTAAAAAAAAAAGTAAAAAAAAAAGATACATAATCATAATTTCCTTTTTCTCTTATAAAAATCTCATTGAAACAAATTAGGAAACTAATGTTTTCTCCACTTCTCAGGAAATGAAGTGAAATAACGTGATAAAATACCTTTCCCTCCTCCCATCCCCTGTACTATGGTCATACGGCAAGCTTCCTTACATACTTACCAGGTTCTCAAATGATTTTTTTCAATTCCTATTTTCATATGTGTTACAACCCTTTTAATATCTTGATTTCATATAGTGGAATCTATAATAACATTTGCATAGTATGAGAGAAGACCAAGTATGGCTTGTTGTTTAATTTTTCCTGCAATGTTAAAAACTCAGTCCCTAGCCTGAAGCTACACATCCTAGTCTGAAATCTGAAAACTCCCTGTCCCTAGCTTCCTCCTACTGACTTGGCTTTTTACTGTTTGTGGTGATTGTGGTGGTTTAAAAACATGATGTTCACAATCTCTCTGATGCTCCTCCCTTCTGGAGCTTGAATATGGTTGAACTTAAGGACTTGCTTGTAATGAATAAAACAAAGTAAAATCATAGAGAATAGGTTATAAAAACATACTATGGCTTCCTTCTTTGTTTCTCTGTCTCTCTCTTTTCAAATACTTGCTTTTGGGGAAGCTAGCTTACCAAAGAAGAGGCCAACATGACAAGAAACTGAGGCCTCCTGCCAGTAGCCATATGAGTAGCCATTATGATAGTGGGTCCTCTAGCTTTATTGAAGACGTTAGACAGGAACACAAGCTAACATTTGATTGCAACCTAATGAGAAACCCTCAGCCAGAATCACCTTGCTAAGTCATTCTCAAATTCCAGTGCCATGAGATGAGAAAATGTTTGATTGATAATTCATTACTCAGTAATAGGCAGTTAATACCATATTCTGTACTGGGAGAACACAGGCTATCAAAATCATTTGGTTATGCTGGTTGAAATTCTGGGAACAACAGAATACACAGTATAATGCATGAATCATAAACGTAGAGCTGAATTCAATTTTCCACATACACACCCCCCCACATTCAGACATGTGCCTATATTTCAAATGTATCACTTGCTTATAACTTTGCTCAATTTTTTAAATAATTGCTATTCATAACATCCCGAATGCTTAAGAGAAGACATTGATTCTTCATTTAAGGATATTCATAAGTATTGAATTCAATTAAATAGGATATGATCATGTTTCTTTCAAAGGGTCACTGGAGAAGTTCCCAGATGGGATAAAAACCAAGAAAAAAAATTAAACTCATTCTTCTTTCTAAATGCATCTTACTGAATTATTGAACTATACATACACGCATATGTGTATATATGGGGTTATATAGTGTGTGTGTAATATGTGTACATGTGTGTATATCAACTATATGGTCTTGTGAAAAGGTGCTTCATTTCCATTTCTGTATTTGTAAAATGAATGTTATTATTACTGCACCATAGAGATATTACGAAGATGAAGATAAAAATGCCATTATGTGTCTTCAATGCCAAGCATAGTGCCTTATTCATAGAAATTACTCATAAGGTATCAATTCCCTTTTCGCCTTTTCCACCTTTCTTCTTGTTTCTTATTTACAGCTAATTAATGCTAGAGCACTAATTAAAAAGGAAGAGTTCTAATAGTCAAGGTCCACAAATAATAGTTGAAACAAATGTGAAGTTTAGATAGTTTTGTATGTGCACATTATCACAATTTTTTTTTTCCAGGAGAAAGCAAGAAGAGTTTTAGCTTTAAATGTAAAACCGCTCTTTAGCCATGTATTATTCCTTCTTGATAGAAATAGTTTTGTAATTAGGTGGTCAAACCTACACATGAAAAGTTAACATGGGTTAACTCTTGTTTTCTTGTAATATTCACATCCCACACCATTGTTCCAGTAGAATGATACCACATTTCATTGGTTACGCTCTTGGTTTAAAAAGAGATATTTTTAAAAATTGATAATATTCATCTTGAAAGGACTGTTCTTTTATTTTTGAAAGTTATGTTTACTTACACTAGATGAAACAAAGGAACAATCCTATAATTGATCAGTTTCTGGGCTTCGGACAAGAGTCTTTCTGTCTTAAGTCAAAGACACAAGTTATTGGAAGCCTGTTGCAGGCTCAGACAACTAATGCAGCTAGGAGATGAGAACAGGAAGGACAGCAGCAGCTCGCAGAAGAACAGCTAGTGAATCTGTTCCCACTGTATCAAGCAATTCGTAATTTTTCCTTCTGTCTTTTCATCTCTTGTCCCAAGTTTAAAGCCCAGTGAACAACATCTGATTGTCCAAGCTTAGGTTGGGTATCCTCTCTTGGCTGTACCAAAATGGTGAGAGAAAAGAATATGAACCTTGTGGCTGCTACAATGGTTGGCAAATACTTGAGTTTACTCTCACAACAAAATTATACATGATAGAGAGAAACAATTCCCCCAAAGCAAATGACACTACATTAGGAAAGGCAAAGGTAGGTGGTCTGGCAAAAATGACTGACTTCTTTAGTCATATTTTGACAAATTAATTTGAAAGGAAGAAAGCCTGTACATGCCAGTGAGGCTACAGAAATGGGGAGGGAACATGATAGGATGTGAGAATAAAATTTTATAATTATATGAACATTAATATCTCACGTTTGGTTAAAACACTGATAATAACATTAAGGATACAAATTGGACACATTTTTAAATTACAATAGAGAATGTGAACATAGAATAATGAGAAAACACTAAAATCATTGTTGAAAATTATGTTAGTTTATTTAAAAATATAATGTAAATAAAAACATCATTTAAACAATAGCAGTGTATTTATCTACTTTGCACATTAAATCATAATTAACTAGGAAATGCTATAATCGAGTGGCTGAAAATACTAACGGGACAAAGTTTTTTTAAAAAAAAGATTATGACCTGAGAAATTCAGCCTGAGATTACCATCTTATGTTGGATAATCTAATTAAAAACAACCCACTCCCAAACAATTAATCCTGGGAGCTAAGGCAGATTTTTATCACTTTCTAGTGTTCAGCCCAAAATGAATACTTCACATAGTCAATCTCACACTTGCTTAATCTACTAGGTGAGATGAAGCTTGAAAAGCCTTATCTCCTTGATTCTTATCAATGAGGTAGGGGCGGTGATATAACAAGCTAAAAACGTAGTTAAAAACGCCTGGTTTTCTTGTTGTTTTGGTGACAGGGTTATATGTCTACTCTCTACTAATATGGGGAAGCAAATGAGTAATAAAAGATGATTTCAGTATAGATGCTAATTACTTGTGCTTAAACGTACAAATGGAACTCTATCTTTCATTCCCCCACAAAGCATTTTAACAAGCAGTAATTAAATTTATCTAGTTTTGTATACTGAATTCTCTGGCTGGAAGAGACAAATTAGAAATATAATATTCTCTTATGAGTATATTATTGGAAAGTGGATTTCTGACATAACCAGAAATTTCACTAATGGAACTCCTGGAAGTGATACAACAAATAGGAGAATAAAAAGCTAAACAAAATTTTATTTGGGCACTTGTATATACAAATTATGTATTTTTCTTTGTATATTTATATATAAAATTGTACAATTATACATAATTAAAATGGTAAGAGTTTCCATCCGAAGCTGCTCAGCATTTTTGAAATTGTCTAATTTGCCAAGCGGTACTACTTGTGCAATAAATGCCACTGGATATGTACCCAAGTTAGCTTTGTTTTTCCTGTAACTACTTTTGCTACTTGTTATCTCTCTTAAGTTTCAAGAACAGTAACAGGTATGAAATTTAAATGACTGAGAAATACTTCTTTCTTCTACGAATCAGGCCATTACTTTTTTCTGTTATTTGTCACTGTCTCTGTCAAGAAAACTGGTGATATGCAGAATAACATGGGGTTGTCCAAAGATGCATCTCCTTTTTCATTATTTCACACTCTTTACAATTCTATTTCACACTTTAAAAAAAAAAGTATATTACCCTGGCAATGTCCCTATTTACCCATCCATTATTGTGCAGTGGAACAGATGTAGCTGTGTGGAATGACAGGTTGAAACCCTTTGGTATGCTGAGCTTGCAAGACTAAATTCTCTAGCACATAGAGTGCATTATGTCCATCTTGCCCTTTAAACTACTGAAAAGAGGTTTTAGTAGAGTTGCAAAAAATCAACTATTACGAAAAAGCTTGTGGAACATCAACTATAGTCTCTGTATTATATGCAATAAGGAGTACTAAGTACTAGAATACTCAAGTAGCAGAGAACTACGAATTGTCAGCTACGTACCATCATTGCAAACATTTCCATTCAATCTAGTGATATTCAATTAGCTAATAAGTAAATCTAGCTCAATTTTATTAAAGTAAACTAATTCACTATAATGAAGCATACAATTTACAGGTTTCTATCAATTGTCAAAATATTCTTTGCCAAAATATGAAATATCTTGCTACTTTATGAGGTTTATTATGGAAGTATCATAATACATGTCTTTTCTGAACAAATATATAGCATAGATACACTGAGCGATAAATTGCATTTTTCATGTTTGACTTTGTGTTTTCTTAATGCCTTTGCGTAGTTTTATATATTTGTTACCAACACAATTAGATCAACCTAAGTGTATTTCTAATTTGTTCCTGTATATTGTTCCTCATCTTTCTCCTTGGAATGTCTCCTATTCTAACGCTAATGGCAGAGTCCTCTCTAGTGTTAAGGCTCAACTCAAATCATGTCTCTTTTAGAAAGTGACATTGCTTATTAGCTGGAACTCTCCTTACTGACACTTGCGTCCCACCCAATGGTGGTTTTCCATCACTGACTGAGAATACAAATGTCAGAGCTGTATTCCAGATCTACTCAATCATAATCAATGAAGGAAGCTAAATTTTTATGTTTCTAAAGTGGTTCTGATGTACAACAAAGTGTGAGAACCATTGCTCCATGCTTTATTTGCAAATCTGGTATCTCACTTATTCTTGGCTTTGTTTTACAGGCATTTATATTATGTATCTTTGATTTTGTTAAAATTAGCTTTTGAGGGTGGAATCTGTATTCATTTTTCTCTTTATAGCTCTTACGGCACACAGTAGGTTTTACATAAATGCGTTGAATAAAGGTATTGAGTAAATGGAGAGATGAATGAGCTCCTGGGTGATTTTTAACAACATAAAAGTTGAGTTTCAGAAAACTTTGTATTGTTAACAATGATTTTTCAAATTGCCTAGAACTTTTCTAATATTGAGGCCACAGGTAGTAAGCAATGGGAGAAATGTATTAGTTAACAGCTACCTGATGGCCAATGATACTGTTATTTTAATTTTATTCTAAAGCAGAGATAACAAGGAGATTCATCTTATGTTTCCCTCCGATTACTAATGGCTACCTGAGGCTGTGTATAAATTCAGTATAGAGTAGTCCTATGCACCATGATACATGTGCATGGCTAAGGGAAAAGAGAAGTCATGGTATATATGCTGGAAATGTGCCATCCTATCTTCTGTAAGAGATTAGAGTGTCCTTTGGGTGTTGTAAATAAAAAGGCACAATTCCATCAGACATCACAAATTCAAATGCCTGCAGGGACCATTCTGGTAAATCCAAGTAAGTAAAGTAGTTCTGGATCAGACTGGAATTCTAAAGAGCTACCCAGCACTCAGCACTGGCTGGTCAATTGTATTCCAAACCTACAGTTTACAAGTTCAGTGTTTTTAGATAGTAGGAGCCCCAAAACAAGATATCTCTGGGTAAGTGTCCTAATTTCCAAATGTTAGTGACCAACTAAATATTCCAGGCCAAATACAGAACGTTTGCTTTTGATACCTTGTAAACTTATTTGGATTCTTTGTCTGTCTTTGCCTACTTCTAGCTCTCTCTTTCTTTCTCTTTCCTGGATTTTCCAAAATGATTTGGACAGTCAGAATCAATCTCTAAAGATTCAATTCTTCATTCTTTATAAAGGGAGTCTCCATGGTAGACTCCTGACTCTGTCTTTGTTCCAGAAAAGATACCTTCAAACAACCCTTTGTTGGCTATTTTGTTTGAAGGCAGTGGATTGGCATAAGTTATACAGACTTTCTTAAGGTGAATGAATGAATCGGAGCATCAAAAGAGGATCAAATATTCTTTTAAACTTTTTGAGTCTCAGCTAATGTAATTACAGTTCTTTTGAGGTTAAAATGTGTTTTGTCTTAATAAAAGTAGAAAAACAGAGGCGGGGCGCCTGGGTGGCTCAGTGGGTTAAAGCCTCTGCTTTCGGCTCAGGTCATGATCTCAGGGTCCTGGGATCGAGGCCCGCATCGGGCTCCCTGCTCAGCGGGGAGCCTGCTTCCCCCTCTCTCTCTCTCTGCCTGCCTCTCTGCCTCCTTGTGATCTCTCTCCCTCTGTGAAATAAATAAATAAAATCTTAAAAAAAAAAAAAATTAAAAAAAAAAAAAGAAAAACAGAGGCGCCTGAGTGGCTCAGTTGTTAAACGTCTGCCATTGGCTCAGGTCATGGTCCCTGGATCCTGGGATGGAGCCCCACCTAGAGCTCCCTGCTTGGCAGGAAGTCTGCTTCTCCCTCTCCCACTCCCCCTGCTCGTGTTCCCTCTGTCACTGTGTCTCTCTCTGTCAAATAGGTAAATAAAACTTTTTTTAAAAAGGTAGATAAATAGGAAGAAAGTAGGAGGAAATGAATATTTTTTTTAAAGATTTTATTTATTTATTTCACAGAGGGAGAGAGATCACAAGGAGGCAGAGAGAGCAGGCAGAGAGAGAGAGAGGGGGAAGCAGGCTCCCCGCCGAGCAGGGAGCCTGATGCGGGCCTCGATTCCAGGACCCTGAGATCATGACCTGAGCTGAAAGCAGAGGCTTTAACCCACTGAGCCACCCAGGCGCCCAGAGGAAATGAATATTGAAAACAAAAAACAAAACCAAAGAAACCCCTAAACGTTTTGGGTTCACTTTGAATTACGTACTATTTGAATTACTACAACTCAGTTAGGGGAAATTATTCTTATCATGACCAATATTTTGCCTTGCAGCTTGCCTTCTTCCAGAACTCCCAAGCACACTGCAGTTAACAGCTGTATAAGCAAATTCTCTAATACATGGTCACAATGCCGAGTTGAAATTCTTAAATTACAGAAAGCTCTAGGGCACTGGCCGCAAGCACATGCCTGTGTGGCTTCCTATTCTTCTCTTCCTGAAGGGCTGTTTTCACCCACCACGTAGTAGTATTAATAGAGCTTGCTGACCCCAGAGCAAGAGCACTTCACCTGTGAAGGAGTGTAGGTGTTGCATGAATGGTTTGCATATCAATACTAATACCTGTCCAACCTTAGTTAGCCCAGTAAATCTCTCAGAGGGTATAACTCAGGCAGTTGACCACAAGCTGTTATAATTAGGTCAGATGAGGAATGCAAACTCTTTGCCATTAACCATGTTTCGCAGCTCTCTAGATTTGAACAAATACCCCCAACTGACCAAAGGTTAACACTCATGACCCAGCATCTCTTCAAACAGCAGGTGGAGACATGATTTTCATTTTCCTTGAGTTTATTTAAATCTCTCTGATATGCACTAAACTGGTAACATGATTTGCACTTCAATGTTGGAAAATTAGGCCTGCCTCTTGGATTGACTCAGGCGCCTCCGGGCTTTGGGGAAATGGAAATCTACAAAACAGCACAGACAAAACCAAAATCAAAAAGAAAAATAACAATAAAATCAACAAACACATCGCTGGCGATGAAATAAGTCCCCAAATGGGCATTTCCCTTGTGCATTCCCTACAACCAGTCTTGCAAAGTCTATTTGCTTACGTATTTCTTATTTATTTAAATCATTGATTTTTATTGTTAGGTCACATGTGGATGCAAACTCAGCAGGGTCGGAAAAAAATCAGCCTTCCTGGTCAGGAAGTGTGAATCAGTTTAAGAGATAAATTACTTTTGAAATCGATCTCCTCTACTCCTTTACCATGTCCAAAAACCACTGATGTCCTATTTTACTGTGTATATTATTTGCGATAAGAAAAAGAAATGGAAATCCAGAATCAGAAAACCCACAGGCCAAATTTGGAGTTGGGGGCTAAAATGCAGGGGCATATCAGGAATGTGTTACAATTGAGCCTGGTGTTGTTAGCCATGAATTCCAGAGCTGTGATTTCATTTCTGATCCAGGCAGCCCTTCTGAACGTCGCTGTGTCAGGGATTTGCAACTGAAACCCAGCAGCATGTAAAAGGACCTGCAGTAGCTCTTTGTTACCCACAGGATAAAGTTCGAGTTTTTCCATGATATAAAACTCTCTTATAAGGTGACTTTTGCCCACTTTTCTAGCAATATCTCCACTACTGTCCTTGTAAAGAGTTGGACATCCCCACACATGAGGAGCTATTCACTAACAAGTTTCAGAGTTTTTTGCTTTGCAAGTGCTGTTCCTACTAAGTAGGAATTCCTTCTCTTCTTTATTTTGAGAACTGCTACTGTTGATTTTCAAGAGCCAGCTCACGGATCCATTTCTACCATCCAACTTTAGTTGGATGCATTTTCCTTTGGGCAAATATTGTGCCTCTTGTGTATTCTAGTTTTTAGATTTTGTCACACTATATTGCTTTATTTATTTTTCTTGTGTTTCTCCATACAAGGCTGAGAGTTCTTTGAAGTGTGTTCTCTTCATCTGTATCCTAGACAAACAGCATAATGGGGTGCTTTACGCACTTTAAAGCTCAAAAATGTTAATTGTTGACGAAAATATTTAAAGAAATAGTCTGGGAGGTAACTTTTCTAGAAATATTGTATATAATGTCTTTGAGTTATTAGTTAAATCTAGGCAGTTCTGCAGTCTCAACCATGCCTTGGGCCACCTTGAGGCCTTTTCTTTTCCTCAAACACAAAGTTCTCCTCAGAATGTGGGCACCAACAACAGTCAGTTGAACATGCTCACTGTATCCACAAGCTATGCAATGCTTTTAGCCTTCTATTATTGCAGTTAAACTTTTTCCCTGGCAGCTAATTTTACCACGAGAGTTTTTGCTGTCTCTGAATCTAGATTTTGGGGTCTTTTATTGTGACACATTTTTCTTAGGGGACCCTGTCTTTTAGAAAGTGAATCATATAAACAAATCTGAAATCATTTAGAGAACAAATGTAAGGACATTAAACAAAAATATTAGCATACTATGCCCAGCAAGCAAAGTTGTATTTTGGGGACAGAAAATAAATAGAATAATAATATAATTTCTAAAAGGGAACTATCGTGAGATTTCTAGAGTGAGACAGAGAGAGATTTGGGAATGTCTAGCAGCGACATCCCAGAACTCATACGTCTTATGTCAATTTTTGCAGTATACACAGATATACTGATATTCAGGTGTGCATCCTTCCAGAGTAAATGCTTTCAGAAAGGCAGGATCACGGCCTCTGATTTTTCCTCTAGGGATCTAAAGTACCTATGAATTCCACATGTAGTCAATATAAACTTATTAATTGATAAAAACTGAAATCTTTATTAGTTAACATTTCTTAAGTTCTAAATAGTTGGCATTGAGTTTATAAATTATTGATGAAATGTTATTCTTCTAAGTAATACACAATAATTACTCTTATTAAAATTAGCAAAAGTTGGCATATGCATTATTTATTTTATTGGATCACCTTTTTGAGCTTGATTGCATGTGCTCTGAAAAATGTATATATAAACCCTCTTTCTTTCCTTACTTAAACCCTTCAAACTCCCTCATTTTGAGTGATTATGATATATCTGAAATTTCATTTGGGTTTAGAGTCTGCTGGAGTCCCAACTTATGCCAAAGCATAAAGAATAGTTTGAGTGATTTTGAATGAGGAACTTTAATTTTAATAGCACTCTTTCCTTTCATTAAAATGGTCTTACTCTCATTGAGCTTTAGTGATTGATGGGAGTTGTGTTGTAACTATTATCCAGGAATGCCATAACAAATGATCACAAACTTGGTACCTTATTAACAAAGGAAATTTATTTTTTCGAAGTTCCAGGGGCCAGAAGTCAAAACACAATGTTCAGAAGCAGGGTCACATTCTCTACAACAGATATTGGGAGAATCTGTTCTGCATCTTCTAAATTCTGGTGGTTGCCAGCTGCCTTGATTTGTGGTGACATCACTCTGATCCATGCATCTTTTTTCATATTGCCTTCTCCTTTGTGTCTTATATGAAGACACTTGTCATTGGGATGAGTCTAATGAATAGTACACCTGAATAATCCAGGATCATTTCCTTATCTAAATATTTTTGATTTAATTACATCAGCAAAGGCTGTTTTCTCAAACAAGGTAACATTCACAGGTTCAAGGGATTAGAATGTGGCATATCTTTCTGGGGGGCAACCATTCAGCTGCTGTACATGTCTTTTTTAGGAATTATGTAATTACTAGATCATCTTTTTTGGATAAAGTAAGTCTGAATATTTTTCCTTCCTATTTGTATTTGGGCTTTGTAGTTTTTTTTTTTTAATGGAACTATTCTTTTTTTTTTTTTTTTAAAGATTTTATTTATTTGTCAGAGAGAGAGAGAAAGAGAGAGAACACACAAGCAGGGGGAACAACAGGCAGAGGGAGAAGCAGGCTCCTGGCTGATCAGGGAGCCCCATGAGGGACTCAAAACCAGGAGCCTAGGATCATGACCTGAGCTGAAGGCAGATGCTTAACCAACTGAGCCACCCAAGTGTCCCTCGGCTTTGTAGCTTTATTATGGGTATGCTTTGGGGCTACATTTGAGATTGGTTTTAGAAATAAATTCATTTTAATGGAAAGCTTTTTATTGCTCTTTTTTATTGTCTTTTTGTTTAGCTACCTAAGGAAGAATTACAGTTTTATTTACAATTAATTATATTATTTGTAGATAGATATGTTTTAACATGTAACTATGGTCCTAATGAAAGATTCTCTTTCATTTCTGCCATAAACTATGAGTCAGTTTATATAATATATCTTTCAATAGTGAAAGGAAATAATCCCAAAGATGAAAAGGTTTTGGAGTTAGTTTCACTAACATTCATGATTAACATCTGGAAGCCTTAGAAGTGATTTAAGGGAAATATCAGTACATTTTTCTTGCTGGGTAAATCTCAATGGAAGAGGCACACAAATATTTGAAAATAATTCACTGCTTATTTTTCTTCCTTTACAGTCATGTAAAGCCCTGCACGCTCTCATTCCTTCTACTCTTTATTCATTTATTCAATTCCTGGATTTGAATTCTTCCAATTACAAATTTCCAGGTCACCAAATATTCTTGAGAATATAACTTGCTCACTTTCTATGGCTATTGTTAGAATAATTCTGATTTACTGTGTTTTTATATTTATTCTACAATATTCATTACTGAAAAACATGTTGTAAAATTTTGACAAAGATCTCTTTCTGATGTTTCCATGATATAGATGAGTTTTCTGGCTCCATACGGAAGAATACAGAAGTCAGTTAACTAACACAACTGCACTAAGTAAATAAACAAGGCTCAAGTAAATATACACAAGGCATTGCTGTGTGCAAACAGACCCAGAAGAAAAACAATGAACATCTGTAGTTCAATGCCACTGGAGTGTGAATTTGCTTTTAGGTGTTAAAGAAGAATAAAAATGTTTGGTTTGATTACAATAATTATTTTATTTAAGTTTAGATCTCATTATTTCTGATTTATTTCAAATCACCCTATGAACTGACTTAGTCTATATCAATCATTTCTCTTAAAAGCCATTTGCTTGTTAAGCTGACCAGAAGATATTAAATCTTTTCTCCTACTTATAGTTCAACTGAAGAGAGGTAAGGATAACAAAAATCTCTTTGTATATCCAAAAGATTAAGGTCTATTTTTAATAACCAGACAATGTTCCAACCCTAAAACTGTCTCACTGACACTGGGAACTCACAATGTGATTCTAACAAACAGAATGTACCCAAAATTGGACAACTGTCTCTCCTTACATATAAGCAATCATATACATATAATGATTGGCTCACACCAATGGGTTTATTAAGAGAAGGTAAAAATAATTAGCCCGAGGGAATTTATTGACACATATATTAGAAAACATTGCAAACCACAACCAAATAAAAGTTTTATAACAGGAAAAACATGATGGTTGTTTATAAAATGTAATCTAATTAATCACTATTAAAAGAAAATTGCCACAAGGGCTAGTATTTTGTCCATTTGTTCAGTACTATATCTTCAGTACCTAGAACAATTCCTGGCATATAAAAGATGCCCTTGAAATATTCACAAATACATATTTAAAAGTGTTACACAGGACAGTAATGAGATATACACAGTAACTCTACAGTGAAAGTCATTGTTTTTGGCAGAAAGTGGACTGTTTCTCAAAAATAATTCAGCTTCCTATTAATAATCTTTCAAAAAGCTAATGCTCTTCTTGTCTGGCCAAAACCTCTGTTTGGTTTTGAGCCCGTTTTTGACTCCACGTTCCAGAGAAAATGTCCAAGCCTCTGCTTAAAAAATCTTTATACTTTAGTAATGTTCCAGAAAGTTGACTCCTTTAATCTTTGGATGGATTGTAAAACCTTGAAGGTTTCTTGCCAGTAGCGAACTACTCCAAGGGAGAAACAGAACTTCCTTGAACTTAAGAGTAGGAAGAAATCTCAAACGTCACCCAATTACATCTTCATTGTTGACAATGAGAAAAAACTGGATCAGAAGAAAGGCAATGTGTGTCCAGTAGCCCTGGAAATGAGTGACAGAGATAGGACTAAAATCCAATTCCCTTGCCTCTTGCTCCAAAGACCACAAAGAAGAGCGACAATGACATCGCTGGCTTTTGAGATCATAGAGGAAAGAACTCAAGGCTTTCAGCCTCTGTGGCTGAACAAATGCTACTGAAGAGTCCTTTGAAAATATATAAAAACCTTATTACTCTTCCTTTAGACTTCCCTTACCTCCATCCTTCCTTTCTTTTCTAATGACATCTGAATTCAGGCTCTTTCTTGCTTTCATTTTTCTCTATTTTCTCCTTCTGATAATTGTAATGCTCCTGCCTAAGAGACTGATGATCTTCTAATCCAATCCTAAACACTGACTTAAAAAAAAAGTCCTCATTTTTCTTTTTTTTTTTTAAAGATTTTATTTATTTATTTGACACAGAGAGAGAGAGAGAGAGAGATCACAAGTAGGCAGAGAGGCAGGCAGAGAGAGAGGAGGAAGCAGGCTCCCTGCTGAGCAGAGAGCCCAATGCAGGATTTGATCCCAGGACCCTGACATCATGACCTGAGCCGAAGGCAGAGGCTTTAACCCACTGAGCCACCCAGGCGCCCAAAAGTCCTCATTTTTCTCAAGAGGACACTTGCCAAAATGTTTCAACCAATGATTGAAAGATCTGGGACAAGAACTCAGATATTATGTGTCCTAGTCTAGATTCTTTCTATTATAAGATTCTTTGGAAGAAATAACAATGCCCTCACTAATTATCAGAATCCCAAAGATGAATAAAATTATACTATCATGTTATCATTCTTCTATATGAAAATTGACAATCTTTGGGTCCACTGCCCCTCCCCCGGCCCCTGTCACTATAGAAGGTCCTAGCTGCTCTCCATTTATAGGATAAATCCCCCAATCCTTTTTGTCTAACTTTTGTTGATTTCTACATTCAGTGGGCTTTCTACATTTCCCTTTCAGGACCAAGTTGTTTTACTTGCCATCCCCAGAACAAAGTTCCTTACTCTTGCTTGTGTCTTAACTCTCTAAAATAACTTAATCTATTCTTTACCTCTCTCTCTTTCTCTCCATCATAACATTTTGAATATAACATATCTAATAAGAAATTTAATATTTTAAACATGGACCGTACTGAAAAGACACCTGGAGATGATTTTATAGATTGAAAACAAAAATCTGGAAGAGTTAAATGACTTTGCTAAGATTTCCAGGAGTCGTAAAGAACTCTGAGGAGAAGGAAGAAAGATAAAGAAAGGAAAGTTCCTTTTTCCAGTCAAAGACTTATAGATAATATGTAGTTGTATTTCTGTTTTACATATTGAGCACATGGTGGTTATGTAAATTACATGAGATATAACTCAAGAATGGAAGATTTGAGGGGTGACTGGGTGGTTCAATTAAAATAATTTGGCTTTTGGCAACAGTGTTAATGAAAGAATTCAAAGAGTAAGACAGTAAGAAATAAACTAATACAAAAAAAAAAAGAAATAAACTAATACATATTATCTTAGGTATATATATACATATATGTGTGTATATATGTACTCATTTGTGTATATGTATACAAATACATGCATATATGTGTGTATAAGTATATATATATATTTAAATGATAGCTTCATCAGGCTTTTAGATAAACAGAAAAAGCCATAAAGATTACAATGCCTGACAGCTGCAAAAATAAGAACTGAAAGTGACAGTAGCCAATACTACACTAGGCTGAAGTATGTAATTTACATCTTAGTGAAATTAAACATACTATAATAGCTTAGCTTCCAGGCAACAATACTATTAAATTTGCAGTAGTAGTTTATGACATCATCTGAAACCCCAGGATACACATTTGAAGCTGACTATTATGGTTAGTAATCTGTATTGCTGTTCTGGTTAGTTTTTCATTTAATTCATTGCAGGCTTCTATTAAAAAAAAGACAAATAGCAGCAGTTGAGGATGCTGTGTTTTACTAAAGCTGTTAAGCCTCAGGCTGCAGTGATGTCACATTGCAGAATCAGTAATAATAGCTTATATTTGGGAAGCATTAAGAGGTCAGAATTATATTGAAAAGTATAATAATTTAAGTCTTTTTATGGTCAATAAGTATAATTTTAGAAGGTTTTCTAACTCACCTTTCTTTTCCAAAATGTTTCTTAGCTGAGTAACACTGTACATTGGTGGAATAACAATAAGACCTACTGCTTTAGTAATGGGTTTTATGTTATACAGCAGCAATCTCAGCCAAATATATTGTAACAAGACCACTAGAAGTTCAGATTCTCGTGAAAAGGATGCTAAGTTAAAAATGTTTCCAATAGTTTGTGTGTAAATGAATTTGAGTTTATAACTCATATATATATATATAATGGATAAATGTATTAGGTATGATATATATATATACACATATAATTTTTCAAAGTTCCCATTTTCCAAAATGTTTATGGAAATTCTTCATTACAACAGTGATTTTCAGACATTGGGGAAGCTTTCTAGAATCTCTTGTGGTAGGTACAAGTAAGGACCCTTGGTTTGATGGTTCCCATGTTCTTGTCTAAGACATTTGTGCCCTTTTTATCCAAACCCAAGCACTGAACTAATACAAATTTGTCATTTATTGGAAGGGGAAACTTGAGGATCAGGGAGATGAGAATGGCCTGGCAAAATTTCTCCAACCACTGATTGCCAGATCTGGGACTAAAACCCAGGCTCCTTGTCTCAGGGACCAAGTTCTTTCATTATAAGAAGCCATGTGAAGAAGAGAAAGACCCATAGAGGCAATTCAAGTAGACACAGCAAAAGAAGACATCTGAAAATACAGGATGGAGGGTTATATAATTTTGTCTATAAGATGATTTAGACATGGACTTAAAATGACATTTTTCTGGAGATTCTTTGCTTTTATAATATACCAGCTTTTTTTTTCCTTCCCTCACTCAATGAATATACCTGCAGGTATAAGTGTGAAGCCTTAAAAAACCGGAAGTACAAGTGGAGATTTTGGATCATTTCTTCAGTTAGTCTGGTCTGAAATAGGTGACCCTTTACATGATCAAACTGAAGGGATTCCACTTGACCTCAAGTATCTCAAAAAATATAGAAGTTCTGACGGTCTTAGGAAAGTATCACTTACACTAGCCTTCTGGGAAACTTAATTGTTCTACCATTAGAGCTTCCTTCTTTGAGTCAAGATATAAACTCCAGATGATCATCACCAATAAACACCCAGTAATATAAATTTAGATTGGGTGGAGAGGAGAAAAAGGTTTGGAGAACTTGGTTAGCACAGGTGGGTTTGGGAAGGAGGGATAGGGCTCTCGATATAATGTTTCAAATGAAAGCAGTCAATTAGAGGTTGCTAAATGGCTAGGGAAGATAAACTTGTACAAGTGACATGAGAAGATTTTAAGGAAAAACACTATCAACCTTATAGCTTTGGCTAATGTATGCCTTAGTAGAGTGAAAAGGCCTGAAGTCACAAATGATCTCCCAGTATTTGCCCTAAATATTCAGAATTTAACAGAGAATAGAAGGAATGCTAGAAGTGAAGTCTGTGACGAAAACTATTTTCTGAGTTTGAGATGACATTATAAAATATATTTTATATAAATGCTGTAGATGCAAATTAAGTAAATTGATAAAACCATCTGCCTTTTGATTTTCAAAAGTAAAAAAAAAGTAAAAAGTAAAAGAAACCATCTATTTAACCCAAAACACTGGGATGAATAAAAGCAGACTCCATCAGCTAAAGCCTGGCACTTGAAATATGGAAACGTTAAGAAGATCTGAGTAAGGCATGTGGTCCCCACTCGAGATGCTGCTGTAAAGGGAATATATTGAAAGTCATGATTCAAACAGAAAAAGAAAATCATGTTTACTAAAATTACCTATTTCTTTCTCTAGGAATGCAACTTCTTTCATCTCTTGCATGAAGAAAAAGGCAGTTAAGGACAGTTTAAGCCAAAAAATGCCTATATGTTCAAGAGCACTTCAGGGAAAACTATCGTCGTTTTAATGTTTCTAGGCTACCTTCCCTATTTCCGTTCCCGTGACTTTTTTCTCTACCCAAATTTTCTTGTTCCTTTATTTGTATTTGAAAGGATGAGGTGGGGTATGGTGCAAAAATACTGCTGTTGGAAGTTGGAAAGATTTAGTTTAATGGTATTATGAAGTATTGAGTCTAAATATTATAGTTTAAAAAGATGATAGACAAAGGAAAATTTATTAGAAAAATTAATGAAAAGAGCAGATATAATTGGTGGGACTGGATGGTAGACTACATTTCCAAGTACCCCGTGGCAATCACTTTTTCCCTGTTCTCCTTATCAGGATAAACAGTGGAGAAAAACTGAGCATGATGGTTGTAAGTCTGTCCTCAAAGGGTTGATGATTATACTGCCCGTACTGCCATCAATAGAAACTCAGAAGCAGCCCACAGATGAATCACTTAGCTAATTCTTTGGTATTTTCTCACAATTCTCTTTTCCATGCAGAATTTATTCTTTAATAGCCATCGGTACTGAAACTTATGTTTGCAAAAGCGAGTGAGTTGATTAATAGGTATTTTATACATCTGGTATTTTCTCATAAAAGACTGGAAAACTTATTTCAATTATCATACCACCAACAAGGATGCAATCTGTTCACAAGGCCTGTTTACGAGTGGCTGCTTTGGGTAATGGCTGTTTTCTTAGCACGAGAAATGAAATATAATATTATTAAACAGAGATATGCAGAATGAGGTGTCAACTTATCCATCTTCCTGATGTTTATAGGCTTCATTTTTTAGAATGTTTATTTTATTTTATGAGACTGCACGTTAAAATATCTCCTATTTGAAAAGATCTAATTTCTTTTATTCTGGTTTTAATGTCCTTGAATATTAACATTTTCAAACTTATAAGCAATCAGCTATGGAAACCTGTGGTAGGTACTATATTAATTCCATTTAGATAAATGTGCCATAATGAAAGAGAAAATAAAAGTGAGCACTTTATCTTTGTAGAAGAAAAAGAATTGGTCTTTGCTAGAAGGATAAATGATTTTCATTCTTAGAGAGGACCTGTGATAATAGGGCAGGGAGGGTAGTGGTTGGGGGAAGACAAACCTCTGACAAGCAGTGTGTGTGCGTGTGTGTGTGTGTGTGTGTGTGTGTGTGTGTGTGTTTCTGGAGGGAGGGGCATGAACCAAGTTACTCTAGTGAAAATAATATAACTCAGTTTTGAAGGGTTTTACTAAAATCAGTGGAAAAATCTAGATGTATATATTTTCAGACAAGTGTGACTCCGTTAGTCATTTTACTAACTTTCAGTTATGACTTTGAAGGGTGGAAATGAGAAAGAATAAACTTTTTGAAAAGGTTAATATCTCTACTCATTAAATTACAATTATTTCTATTGCTTTCCCAGAAAGGCATGCTGCTAATAAGTGGACATACTTATAAAGGAAAGCAAAGGAGCAACTTCCTCTAGTAAAGGAACAACTTTGAACAGTACAGTATGTAGAACTTTACAAAGACTTCTTAAAAAGTGAAATGAAATCTCCTTACATTAGGAAAAGAAATATTAAAACTAGCAGGAGATACACCATGATATCCCATAGTATAATTTCTTATTGATGATTTAATGGATACTCAAGCAATGACTGGGTCATGGAAATAATTTTAGGATAAGAAAAATCTGCCTCTTCTTCTCTCTCTCTCTCTCTCTCTCTCTCTCTCTCTCTCTCTCTCTCTCTCTTTTTTTAAGATTTTACTTTTATTTATTTGGAGAGGGAGCATGACCAGAGGGGAGAAACATAGGGAGAGCTAGAGGGAAGGGAAAGAATCTTAAGCCGACCCTGTCCTGAATACAGAACCCAACACAGGGATCAATCTGACAACCCTGAGATCATGACCTGATCCAAAACCAAGAGTTGGATGCTTAACTAACTGAGCCACCCATGTGCCCCAAGAAATATTTGCTTCTTAAGATCCAATATAGAAATTATTGATGTAATATTTTAGATATTTTTTTATCATAATAAGCCTTTGAAATCTGGAGTTTATTTTCCATTTATAGCATATCTCAATTTGGGTCAGTCAAATTTAGAATGTCCAATAGTCACATGTAGCTAGTAGCTATCGTATTGGGCAGTGCAGCTCTAGATTTTCCAAAATATGCCTTTTTCTAGAGAAATGAACTGCGATATATGCACCAATATTTATCAGTAAAACCTGACCTAATATAGAAATCAACAACTCTTGATGTTATCAGTTACTTAGTCAATGATTTCTAGAGCTAAATTCTTTTTGGAAAAATCAGAGGAAATTGTATAACAGGATCTAAGTATTTGCTTAGTTTAATGGTATATTTCTTATTTACATCTTATTTCATATAAGAACACAGACAAAAAACCATTTTGACATGGAGTTACATAGTTATGCTTTTGAATTACTGAAATTATTTGTCTATTGAGTAATTTCTGCCTCCTGCATTGGCATGATTATACTTTTTAAAATTATCCAGTTTAGAATTTTTAACAATTTTAGTTACAGACTTGAAATTATTTCTCTTTCTCCCTAGAAAATGAAAATACATGTGATATATATATAAAACTGTATGTGTTAATTTCACTTTTTCTATAATTTCAGGGGAATTACTGAAACTCAGATGTTCAGATTAAAAGAAATGATTTATCAGGAAGTATGTATGGAAGAAAAACAATTTTATCTGTTGAAGACTTAACTTATAGTCAAAAGTTCTGTGGGCTCTGTTATATTTGGATTGACTCACAAGATCATATTGTCTTAAACAACCCCCCAAAATCATTCTAATTATCATTAGAATTTCACCCTTCTTCATTATGTACTTTGTTTCTGCTTTATAGATACATACTATTTTCACTCTTTTTCTACTTTTTAAAAAATATGTTATCTTCCATGGGAGACTTGAAAGAAGGCACCATGTCTTTTTCCATTCCTCTCATCTCAAAAACATAACTCAACACCTCATTAATTTAGGTGGATTAGACCAATTATTGACAAATGAATGTAAAGGGATGTTTATAGTATTTTTCTCTGCCTTCTGTTAATAGTCTAACATAACCATTTTTAAAATATAATTGCATATTCTATTCCTAAGTAAACCTTGGATAACCTTTGTGTAGTTTTTTTTTTAATATATATTGTAACTTCACAAAAGCATTATATTCTTGGTACTTAGCATAGTGTCTGGCTCACAGTAAGCATTTGATTTTTAAAAATTAATTAGTATGCATTGCTTTTTGAAAGTATTCATTTTTATTTAAAGTTCTTATATTGAAATTCTCATCTACCAGTTTCTAGTACACTTTAATTGTCAAGAATTCATTCAACAGGTGCTCCTGGGTGGCTCAGTAGGTTAGGCATCCAACTCTTGAATTCAGCTCATGTCCTTATCTCAGGGTTGCAGGATTGAACCTCATGTCCAGCACTGTACTCAGCATAGAGTCTGCTTGTGTTTCTCCCTCTGCTACTTTCCCACTCACTCTCTCTTTCTCAAATAAATAAATATATAAAATTAAAAAAATAATTCATTTAACAAATATATATGTATTACCTACATTTTTTTTATCTTTGTTTGGGTACTAGAAATAAAATGGTAAAATTATCATTTAAGGTATGTCTTAAGAATATTTATATTCTAGTGGGAAAAGCACATATAAACAAGTAAATAAGTAAACATGATAACTACAAATTGTGGTAACTACTGTGAGGGAAAATAACACTGAGGAGTTGGGAATAAGCAGGAATAAGAAAATGGAAATATGTAGATAAGGATGTCATGGAAGACCTCTTCTGAAAAGGTAATGCTTAAATAGACAATATGGGGGATAATAACACGCCAGTTCTAAAAAGAAGGGCAGTAAGAGTGTTCTAGGCTGCAAGAAGGGCAAATACAAAAGTCTTGATGTGACAAAGAACTTGAACATTCAAGGTGACAAAACAAGGTCAATGTGGCTGGAGTGTGGTGAACTATGAGCATAATGTGGTGGCATTGGAGAGTAAGAAAGGGCCAGGTCAGGGCAAGTCCTGAAGGAAGAATTTGATTCTAAGAGCCAAAGGAAGCCATAGAAGGGATTTAGGCTGGGGGGCTAGGGTTATATGATCTAATTTGCTATGTAAAGTTTCCTTTAGTGAGTGCCTATAAGAATGGAATATAGAGAGATGTGGATTCAGAAAAACAACTTTAAGATGATTGTGTCTTGATATGATGGTGTCTTGGTGTAGGTAGGTGGTAGAAAAGTTAGAGAGAAGTTGTGAAATTTTAGATACATTTGGGAGGTAGAGCCAACAGAATTTATTAAAATAGACAAAGGGGAATGAGGGAAAAGAAAAGTCAAAGAATATTCATGGATTGAGTATTTGGACATTGAAGAGATGATGAGATAAGAGCTTTGAGGATTGGAGGGATAAAGATTCCATTTTGATCAATTGTGTTTAAGGTGTTTATGAGACTTTCAGTTGAAGACATAGTGAGGTTATGGGCTACTAACAAAAGTTGTTGATATAAAGCCCTACGTTGCAAATAGCTATGCACTGTAAACACATTAGAAGTGAAAGGAAAACCAATGTTCAAACTTTAGTCATGTGTTAACTTTATAATAATAATCAATTAACAGTAGATTCCTGAGTACTTCAAGAGAGTAGCTAGCAATTGCACTACTATATATTTATCTAAAGAATACAAAATACTAATGTTTATAGCATCCCAATGTTTATAGCAGCATTATCTACAATAACCAAATTATGAAAACAGCCCAGGGTGCCTGGGTGGTTCAGTGGGTTAAAGCCTCTGCTTTCGGCTCAGGTCATGATCTCAGGGTCCTGGGATCGAGGCCCGCATCGGGCTCCCTGCTCGGCGGGGAGCCTGCTTTCCCCTCTCTCTGCCTGCTCTCTCTGCCTCCTTGTGATCTCTCTCCCTCTGTGAAATAAATAAATAAAATCTTTAAAAAAAAAAGAAAACAGCCCAAATGTCCATTGACTGATAAATGGATAAAGAAGATGTGTTTGTGTATACATATACACGCATATTATATATATACACATATATACATGTATGTATATATGTATGTGTGTGTACATATATATATGTAATAGAATATTACCCAACCAGCAGAAAGAATTAATCTTTTTTTAAAGATTTTATTTAATTATTTGACACAGAGAGAGAGAGAGAGAGAGAGAGAGAGATCACAAGTAGGCAGAGAGGCAGGCAGAGAGACAGAAGGACGGAGGCTCCCTGCTGAGCAAAGAACCCGATTCGGGCCTTGATCCCAGGACTCTGAGATCATGACCTGAGCTGAAGGCAGAGGCTTAACCCACTGAGCCACCCAGGTGCCCCAGAAAGAACGAATCTTGCCATTTGCAACAACATGGATGGAGCTAGAGAGTATTATGCTAAGCGAAATAAGTCAGTCAGAGAAAAACAAATACTATATGATTTCACTCACGTGGAATTTAAGAAACAAAACAAGAAAAGGGACACAAAGAGAAAGAGACAAACCAAGAAACAGACTATTAACTATAGAGAACAAACTGATGGTTATCAGAAGGGAGGTGGATGGGGGGATGGGTTAAACAGATGATGGGGATTAAGGAGGGCACTCATGATGAGCGCCAGGTGTTGTATGGAACTGTTGAATCACTGAATGGTGTGCATGAAACTAATGTTACACTGTGTGTTAACCAACTAGGATTTATTTATTTTTATTATTTTTTAGAAGATTTTATTTATATGACAGAGAGAGCACAAGCAGGAGGAGCAAGAGAGGGAGAAGAAGGCTCCCTGTGGGAGCCCAATGAGGGGCTTGATCCCATGACCTTGAGATCATGACCTGAATTGAAGGCAGACACTTAACTGAGCCACCCAGGTGCCCTAACTAACTAGAATTTAAATAAAAAAACTTAAAAAAACCCCACTTTATTACAAAGAATTGAAGGAGTATTTTATTCTTCAAATTTATTTTCCTTAAGTTCAAAACAAAAACAAAAAGGAAAAACCCCATTTATGAACTTTCTCATTTCTCTGAACATGGTATAATTTTAAAAGGATGTCCATTTTCTCCAAATTTCTAATTAACTCTTTCTTTTTCACATTAGAAAACCAGTTATATGTACCTAAAAGGAATATATCTTCTGTTATGTTATGTCTGAATAGAAGATAAATATGGTTCATATTCTGAGTTGCACAGCAACATGTGAAAAAATCCTTTTAAAACACGCCATGAATTTAATTCATTAAATCTATTGGGTGTAGCAATTTAATGAAGCAAAAAATACTAATTAAATTATTAAAGTCTGGATAGCAAGTAGTAATTAAAAAGACTGTTGCTATGCAACTCAGATAATTTCTATAAACAGTCTGCAAAGATGTATTGGTTAAATATGCTGGTATTTTGCCTTGACCTTTTGTAATCAAACATCTCTTCATTCTGTTAAAATGTGTTTCTGAGACTAACATTAAATAGAATTCATAGATTAGAAAAAAAGAGGACATTTAGGATTTGATTGGGTTATAATGTGATTGGGTTATGCCTCCAAAAGTTATGTGTGAGGAGTTCAAAATTCCAAAAACGGATATTATGGAATATTCACAGAAGAGTAGTAGCAGTTGCTTAAAGGCTTCATCGCTACTAAATATAGTGATAAAAGCAGTGATTTGGCTTTATTGTTTCTTTTGTTAGGGTAGTAGCACTTTATAACAGAGGCAGGTTAACGCAAGATACAGTTTTTCTAAAGTCAAAACTTCTTTGATATTAAATCTATTTTCCCAAACTGGCAGAGAATACAATGGAATACTATGCAGCTATCAAAAGAAACGAAATCTTGCCGTTTGCAACGACATGGATGGAACTGGAGGGTATTATGCTGAGCGAAATAAGTCAATCAGAGAAAGACAATTATCATATGATCTCTCTGATATGAGGAACTTGAGGGGCAGGGTGGGGGGTCGTGGGGGGTAGGGAGGGAAAAATAATGAAACAAGATGGGATGGGGAAGGAGACAAACCATAAGAGACTCCTAATCTCACAAAACAAACTGAGGGTTACTGGGGGGTGGGAGGGTAGGGATAGGGTGGATGGGTTATGGACATTGGGGAGGGTTTGTGCTTTGGTGA